>LKNJ01005267.1:27557-69869 GCA_002120245.1 Maccullochella peelii
TGTGTGTGTGTGTGTGTGTGTGTGCGTGTGTGTGTGTGTGTGTGTGTGTGTGTGTGTGTATAATAGGTGTAATTTGTTGTCAAGGAGTATGTTGTAATCTATTATTTTGTTAGAATGCAATTTCAGACTCAGCACAAATAATGACAAAGGCAGCGGATCATTTGGTTTCTCTCAATGAATTGGTCATTTTTTAAAAGCCAAAAATTAAAATGACAAAACAGCATTTGGATGATACATGTGTTTGTATTTCTGTTTCCCATGCTGTGGAGATGGGTACTGGTCAAAGGCTTTGGAAGTTTAAGTCAATATACTGTGGTGTATGAAGTTTTCCTTTCCTTTTGCGTCTGCAGACATGTTTGTGCGAGTGTGTATTATTGTAACTACTGCATTGATGACTGAAATCACTGAAGTCTAATCAAGCATTTAAGATAGAAATCTGAGGTTTATTAATTGGCCTTATTTAGAAGAAAATCTGTATTCATTCATTCAGCCTCATATTTTCAACATGAAGCCATAAAAATAAACATTTTTTCCCTTTTATTCTTTTCACATAAGATTCATACCTACTGTGGAGCAGATGGACTCAATTAGAGTGCATGATGATTATAGCCCAATAAATCAGCGGGCCAACATTATGCACATATATCATTATCAGCATGTCTGCTGATAAGTACCAAGAAATGTCAGTAGAGAAATGTCAGAGATATGTTTGCAGTAATTTAGAAACAGTGTCCATCACACAGTCTGTAGATCAGAGAGCAGTGACAAGTTTATTTTTACAGTGTAAAATGTCCTGCTCAGTACATAACATTGGTCACAACTCTTTAAAAATCTCATTTAAAAATGTATCTCTGCTAATATATCATTATCAGACTTTTTGAACTCAAATATCGATATCAACATCGGCCTCAAAAATCCAGTATTAGTCAGGCCATAATCATGATGCAAAAAGTGGGGTAAATATTTGTGAAGGGTGTTAAATGCAACAGTGACACATGTGTATCTGTGTACATGTGTATCACACACACACACACGTGTGTGTTTTTGTCCAAGATTCATGATCATGATGACGGCTGTAGTGGCTACAGTAAATGCTAAGCTAACAATTTTCAATGCTCAATTTTAAGTTTAAAATGTCATGATGCCCACGACAAAGGACATACCATAAAAAATGAACAAACAATGTTTTGGAAAGAAATTCACCCTGACATGCAGTATACTTATTTTATCTAATAATAACTGAAATACCCAAACCTTAATTGTTCTGGGCCTCAGGAGGTTAAAGGAAGTTGTAAGCGTCTTCTCAGTTACTTTGCATTACACAGCATACTATGGAGTATAACACTTCTGGGTTACATTTCTTACAACAGACCAAAACAAAATGAAACATGTTCAGTTTTGTTAATTTGATTTGGTGAAAACAAAAACCAGTTCAAATGTGAAATGTATCTTGTTGCTGCTGTCTCCAGTTGAGGTCAAAAGTTGATTGTGTGTTGTTTATTGCTCCCAGCCAGTGTTAGGTAAAGAAAAATAATAATTATCTTTCCTATTATTATCATTCCAACTCCACCCTGAACTTCCAGCCCATTCCAAGGAGACTTGCTCTCTCTCTCTCTCTCTCTGGTGTGTAGTGTGCATGTGTATTCAGATCATTAGTTTCATGGTGACATGCTTAAATTGATGTATCAGCTATCTGTCACTGCCAGAGGCTTCAAAGCGCTCAAAACCGACATTTCCTCCCACTTTCCAAAAAGAAGTAGAAATAGAAGTCAACTGTGTTTCTGTTATTTCCAATATAATGGTTACAGAAGTGAACCAAATAATGCTAGATATTGCATTTATCATCTTTTCTGCATTAGTAGACACTACAGATAGTTTTTCTTCAGGTTCAAAGCATATTTTTTAGAAATGACCAGATCATTGGAGCTACATTGGAAATTTCCAAATAATTCCTCTTGGGATTATAGCAGCAGATATTGAGAATTTTATTAATGGTCCTGTCAGTATTATGGGATAGTAATTCCAGCTGTATGACAGGGAGCCATGGAAACATCTTCATTTATTTAAAGCTCATCTTCTTTGAACAGGAAATATAACTCATCGGCCACTTTTTCAGTCTGTTGAAGGTCACGGTTACAGAAGTTATTAACCTCACAATAAAAAATTTGTTAAAAAGATGACTTTTTAATGGAGACACTGTCATGCTTCATTTTTTTCAAGGATCTGACGATAGAAATGTGCCAAAGGAAACATAGAAGTTGTTCATTTCATGTGAAGTCTGTACTTTTAAAAATGATCTTTGGCTATACTGTCATCATTAACTTATAGGTGTCTCAAATTCCAACCTCTATGCATAAATAAGTGTAGATCAACAAATCTTCTTTAAGGACACTCAAATAAACATTTCAGCTGGGTTTTAAAATGGAAGAATCTCACAGAAAAGGTCTAGTGGGTGCCTTGTGGGTACCTTATAGGTAAAAATAATAATGGCAACAGTAAGAGCTGGACCAAAGTCCAGACAAATTTTGTGCAACCATAAAGATGAGCAATGAGGCGCAATGAACTTGCTCATAACTTTGGAGTTGTTTGCAGTCACTGTTGATGGAGCTATACTTGACAAACATACGTTTCATTAGAAGTTTTATTTGTCTCTATTAATCTTACTTTTCATCATTTTATATTTCCGTACACACTGATGGCTTCATATTTTTCTTGCGTCATACAAAACTACACAAGGAGAGATGTGATTTCTCTGTCTTTTAGGATCCTGGAAATGCCTTCAAAACAGAGATATTGCATGAGATGAATAAACTGGGGCTATAGCTAGCTAGCTTTTCCCCCCTGCTTCCAGTGTTTGTGCTAAGCTAGGCTAAATGTTTCCTGGAACTAGCGCTGTACTGCACACACAGAGATGAAATTAATATCGTCTCATTCAACTCCTGGTAAAAAAGCATTAAACATTTCCCAAAATGTCTGAGTAAGCTGCTGACCATGACATCACTACGCTAAGATGCACAATTGCTAGCAGTTCAGTTAGCTCCTGTCTGCTGACTCTGTCTATTCAAATCTAGAGAACCGACAAAACTTTGGAAAAGTTAGGATTAAATGAAAAGAAATGTTTCAGTGCTGGGTTTGTCCATACAATTGCAATTATCGTGCCTGTCACTGAAAACTATTGGCCCAACAGTATGTGACTCTGGAGTAGGGCAGCTCTATGTGTCAAGAGAAATGGAAGCTACATAATGACTCACTTGGGCTGTCGTGGGTTCATAAATCAGCTGCAGTTGCTGCTGTGAAGCCTCACAGAGTTTCTCTGTCTCATCTTCACGCCCAACCTCTAATAGACACCTGTCCACAGTCAAAGGATGACTTACCTCACTTCTGCACTCTTTTTCCATTAGGCTTGATCTCCATCACATCAGAACATTACTGGGGGGAAAAGGGAGGGGAAAGCAGAAAAACCAGAGTTAGTATTACTGCATAGCAAGAGAGAGAGAGAGAGAGAGAGAGGGGATGAAGGGGTGTGAAGGAATGCAGCTGTTCAAACAGCTCTTTGATTTAGTGGTCACGGCGCCCAGTGTGACTCACTCTGGCTCAAACAGCGTGGAGATCACTCAGACGTTCATCCCTCTGGTCCAGTGGTTTTCTGCTCTCTGTCGGCCTCTGTGCACGCGTGGATGTAAGTTTACTGTATGTGTGTGTTTGAAAGAGAGAGAGAGAGTTTAAATGTGAACAGTATCTGCTGCACCAGAACTTGATGACTTGTACATGTGGTAAGTCAAACACACACATGTACACATGTTCTCTATTTATGACGCTTGTTAAATACAGATTAAGCACCTGGAAACACAAGTATGAAAAGGCAAAAGTCAACAACAGAAATAACGTACGAATAAATAAAGTTAATTGGTATCTCCTAGTTTAGATTTCCCATCACGCACGTTTGTTCTGCATGTTTATCATGCACACATCGTTCTCCTCATGGACATCTGTGCATGATAGAAAACCTGAATACCCAGAGGGACAGTGGGATAAAAAAAAAATTTATATGGAAGGATATGGCGGTTTTCTAATTTCTCTGTTTTTACTGTAGCTTCCCGCTTACGATGTCCGACACATGCAGACATATCCCACAACCAAGTCAAATCAATTGGAATGTGTTACTAAATATATAAAATGATGGAGTTCAGTAGTGAGTCAGTGGTAATACTAGTTTGTCTATTTTTCTGGTCACTGAAAAAACACTTGCAGTCAAGGCCCCATACCTTTGGAACAACTCATATAACTGTGGTTTAAAGGTGCCCTGTGGATTTTTCTTGTAACCAAACAAAGTTTCTGTTTACATTTAGTATTTCTCACCGAAACGCATTGTGTGTATCCTTTAGGCCCTGACAGACCTGTTGAATGCATTTACTTTCTTATAAAACATTTGCAAAGCTGATCATTTTTAAACCTGCATTGTTTACATCCACATTTACCTGCTAGTAGTGGTCTTCTTCCCTGCCTTTGCCGTAGCATTGTAGCGTTTGTTGGCGCATTTCCACCACCTGTAGATCAGTGGAGTAGTGTGAAACCATTGGCAGAATCGTGTCTATCGTGTCACCCGTCTGCTTGTGTGTGAGAATAAACAGAACGGGGGCCTACTCATAAAAACATTGCGTCCACTGTGTGGTATGCCCGTGTACCACTGTCCCAAGTTATGGAAAACTATCCAGGTGGTTAAAACTGTGGAAACTGGAAAATAGTTTCTGCAATCACTCCATGCTGTTACTCTACCCATTAGGTAGGGTTTCAATCTATTTCTGTCTGCTGACATTGATTGTGTTTAGGGTTAGGGTTAGCCCTAATCCTTTCAGAAGTTATTTGCCTTTAAATGAGCCATCACACCAATCAACATATAATCCAATAACATTGTACACATTAATCACTTCTTCCATGACCAGCTGTTCCAAACAGACTCATACAAATCCATTCATAACTTTTTGAGATATCCTCCAGCAAGAATGAGACAAAAACTTTTCCATCTATGTTGGCTGGGGTTGCTATGCCACCTTGGTACATACTGTACATGTGACCTCAAGTTAAAAGTCAAAATGAACAAATAATCAAGTGGTTTATAATTAACAAATATGGTCTTTGTTTGTCTGGAGGATAGTAGGGTGAAAAGGGAACAAGATCGGATGTGAGGCTGAACAGTTACCAGTAAGCTAAATCATAAAGCCAGAAATTGTGGAAAAAGAAAACACTCTCCTGATTAATGTTATATTAAAGTCAGTGATTCTGATGGTGAATGTATCAGTATATCAAAGGGAATTTAACGTGATGGCAAGCCTGAGAATCTGGCTGAAAATGTCAGGCTTCATGTAGGAAAGAAAATCGGATCTGTTCTTGTAGCAACCTCGGTAACCTATCGCTCCACGAGACACGTTTTAACACCCTAACAAGACTGAGAGGAGGCCAAAAACTGGCAGGGATATATAAATCTTCATGTCAAATGAAAGAGATTTGTGTCTCAGAAAAACATCACATCCCTGCCTGGCCTGCATGTTAGCCTTTTATAAACCGCGGCCTTTTGTACACAGCGGCTCAATCAAACCGCTTCCCTCGAACTCTGCTCGCTTCTCCTCGCTCACAGGGGTCAATACAATCTAAAGAGCCACTCTGCCTTCCTTTTACTCTCAGAACAGGCTGAGCATGAGGTTTCAGTTTCACCAGTGCACTTCTCACCTGTGTCTCATTGAAGTCATGCCAACAATGATCACGTAAAAGTGGAGCGGTTGCCTGCATGTGTTGGCTGATGGTGAAAGTGCCGTGTGTGTGTGTGTGCGTGTGTGTGTGTGTGTTGGAGGATGTGTGTCCATGCTTTTTGTGTGCATGTGCGTGTTAAAATCTCAGGTCAGGTAAAAAAGGAAATGTAAATTGAAACTGTCATAAAGCCCATACTGTCAGCCAAATGCTAAGTTATGAAGAAATAATAACAGGCTCTTTCATTAGCGAAATGACAGATCTCGTTTGCTCTGATTTTCCTCCCGGTGGAATGATTCCGTAATTACTTCAATATTGAGCACAAAAAAACCCCATCTGGGATCAATGACAATATTTTCTTTGGATATTAAAAACAATGTTCTTACACTGACAGCATTTGCTGGTAAGCGCAACAATGTTCTGTAAAATGGGTGTACTGTACAATCTTTGCACCTACAGCATTGCCATTTAGCTGACATAGTCTCCAAGCATTAAAGGTGTCAAACTTTTCATATTTTTATTAAGGAGGATACTAGTGTGGTTTAAATCAAAGAGAGAGATTCAAATGAAAGAAAACTTGTACTACATGAACGCAGAAATTCTGAAGCTGTACAATTCTTACAGTGCATCTCAAAGTCAAAATTACGTGTATAATTTTATACGGATGTTGGTTGTTTAAGATGAATTTATCTTTATGCCTGTTATATTTGAGAGAATGTCTAACCATAATAGAATGATAATGAATCAGACACCATGTGGTCATGTTTCAAATAACAGTAGAAGACTTAGGGGCTTTTGTCTGGACCACACAAGAGGAATCACGTCAGTGCTGCTGGTTGTCCACCCTATTCATAATGTTCCTGACTCACTGTATGTCTGTGGTGTTATTTTATTTTCTCATTGACTTTCCCTGACCTCATTATTTCTTTGTAGTTGAAATCCCGATGACAACATGGAGCAAACTGGAACTTGAACGTACAGTAAATACTAGTCAAAATGTGAAGTAGGAGTGTAGGAGGTTATATGGACACTCAACAATATCCTGTAGATGTTCCTTGAAACTATAATTGGCGAAAAGACAGACATGTCATCATGCCCAGACTGAACACATGCAAATGAGAAGTGATTATGTTGGGCCACTGTGAAAAAGAGAAATCACTTTCCTATTATACCAATGACCTGAACTATTTATCACCTGGAACTCAGTAAACATTTTAGAGATCGAGCATCAGCACTGTACTTCCAGTTTCTATCTATTTTAAGGTTTGAATGATTACCCAACAATGACATATTGAAAACTATACTGCAAATTATAGTTTGTTAATATATTGCTAATAATGCAAGTAATGTGTATGTGGGTATACAATAAAAGGTTAACCAACGAGACATTTCACTCAAAACGTCAAATTTAATCCTCATGTTGGCGCTAAAGGAGCTGTCAGGGGATCACTAAAGTCAGTAGGATTCATCCTCTGGGGACCATGAATGTTTGTACTGAAGTTTATGGCAATCCATTCAATAGTTGTTGAGACATGCACCCACCCTCAGGGGCCCATCAGCAGTCTTTGGCAGTATCAACTGGAATCTGCAGTAATATGATGACTTTTTTATTTTTATCCTGATGTTGTTTACAAGTTTGACCAACTTCAAAAAAAATAACATAAGAATAAATACGTGATTATTTTACCAGGACACTGCTGTACTTTATCTTTACATCACCTTCCATCATCTACACATGCATCTCTCAAAGTCCTGCAGCAGATAAACACATTTGCAATGAAGTGTCATCTGGAGAATGGTCCTGTTTAAAATATCACACTAATGTTCAAACTTGCAAACAACATAACAAACAGTCAAAGTCAACAGAGGACGATATTAATGACAACATACCGTCACCATCTAAACTTTCAGTAATTTGTTTTTGGGACTACTTGGCTGGGAAGAAGTAACCAAGAAGTAAACCATCAGCATATACAGTATGACTTGACCCGGGTATGGAAAGTGATATCAACACACTGGACTGTAACCATCATCTCCCCTCCTTTGACTCAGGCCCAGGTGAGTGAGAAACCAGAGAAGTGTATTTTTATTGACTCTGGACTTCTGCCGTGAAATGTCAGGAGGAAGCACCCAGAGGCTGAGGTTAGAGAGAGAAAAAGAAGCTCTCAGGAATGAAGGATGGGACACTGATACAGGGAAGTTCCTGTGTCCGCAGCCTCGAGGGGCATCCAGGCTTCATTTCCCAGGCAGGGCTGTGTTTGTGTGTGCACGGAGTCAGCTCATAAGAGAAGCAGATACTAGAAATCAGAATTCACCATCATCCATAGCGAATACAGAGCTATGACAGAATAGTACTGCGTTAGCGAGAGTGGTTATAATGTTAAATGTATAATGCAACTTGTTTCCAAGCAACTTAAAGGCCAAGCCTAGTTCTGCATTGTGAATAAGAGAATCATATTATCTTGGTTTGTAGTGTATTTTATCATTACCATTCATTTGGAGTCATGTTTCTGGCCAGCTGGTGAAAGTGAGTCCAATATTCTCTCTCTTTTAGCTCTGTTTTTGTCTCTAACTCCTGAGGGAAATATCTGGCTCTTTAGCTGCTAAATGCTCCACTATGTTCACCAGCTGGTCGCTAACTGTATCTGTCTGCAGATTGATGCTGGGCAGGTAGTGTACAGTGGATTTTTAGAGCTTTTTCTCTAAAATCAGCTGCCTGCTGTGGCAGAAAACAACGCTATGAGAGCGGTGAGCATGAACCAAAACAACTCTATTTCTTATCCAGGTAGCCTGCAGGCTGCCATCTTTGTTTTGGTACAGAAACAGGCCCAACTTGGGAAACAGGGTTAAAAATTCATTCAGACTGAATTTCATCCTGATGGTTAGAAGTCTTTGAGGATTCTGAAAATACAATTATAACAACGGTACGTGTTTTTAAACTAACTTCTGGGTCTTTCCAAACCTCGCTGGTTAATTATTTAGAGAAACTAATGATTACCTCTGTGAACGAATGTATGCTAATACATGAGGCACAAGCTGGGGTTATGGGCCGGACAGCTACACGATGAGCTGAAGTTCGCAATAAAGCTCCGTAAAGCCAACGGTAGCTGCAGATTCAGGTGATAATGCTCTGTAGGTTCATCACGACGAGCGATATTTATTATAAAAACATTGATTATATCTTTAATTAATTCTGTTAATTAATTAATGGATTTACCCCCTCAGCAAGGCAGGCGTCTGAATGAATTTTTTACCCTGGTTCCCAAGTTGGGCCTGTTTCTGAACCAAAACAAAGATGCAGCCTGCAGGCTATCTAGATAAGAAATAGAGTTGTTTTGGTTCTGATGAGAAAACTGACTTTTTTTTTTTTAAATTGGTCATGTTATGTCAAAATTACAAAACAGAGAAGCTGCCCATTTTATACAAGCTTTATTTACAATGTTATTTCCAAGTTTTGCAGTGTAGGAAGCACATTTTCATCATTGGACAGATGCTATATGAAATCCATCTAACTAGACATGAGTTTTGTTTTCTCATTCTCAAATGACCAGACACCTCTGCTACCACTGTCACATACAGTATGTACATAGTGTGTTTGTATACAAGCAATATAAAACTTGGCAAATGGAAGGTTATTTGCTACTTCAATATGTAAAGAAAGGTTTGCCAATGAGTAAAAAAAAATGCAGCAAACACTGCACGCGTAGTGATAGATTCTGACCTGTTAACAGCCTCATGTTGGTTTGTTTCATCACTCTAATACATTGTTGACTGGCCCACAGTGCAATAAGCAGTCAAGTAACACAAGGGAACACTGGGTACTCATTTTAGCTTAGGTATGGAAGTAATATACACCACATTAGGACAGCATTTTGTAAAGATTTCTGCAATCCTCGTTCAGTATTTAGTTCTCAGACATGAATAATAAGGAAATATTTTGGGTTATAGCTTGAACAGATGAAGACGATGTCACCTTTCCTTCTTTGTTGAGAAGAAATGAGCATTAATAAGGTCTGAAATGAGCCCTAACTACCTGGCTTCTGAAATCAATCTGTCTGGTTATATTACTGTAACTCCTTTGTGATGATCTTTTCCCCAGTATCTCATTATTTGCCAATAATATTAAGTATATACACAGACACACATACAAAAACAACAAAATACAGTGGCTGACTTGATGGGGGATAATAGGGGACAACATAATATGCTTTCTCTTAGGGAGATATTAAATAACAATAAAAAATGTATCCCCAACATCCTGGAAATAAATCTCAACAGGTCAACAACAATGTGGATGTGTTCCATTATATACAGATTTCTTACCAGACCAATGACTAATGGGGATGGACGGTTAAAAGAGTTCTGTGTAATATAACTTACAGCTCAAACTGTGGATGTTAATGGCATGTGGTTTAAAAAAAACACAGATTTGAACAGAAACAAGTAGAGAACTGGACACGTCACCTCTTTACTTTGCAACTGGATTTATATACTGCAAATGATTTCACAGCTCACTTCTGGAAATTTATTTAATGCCTAAATGTAGATTTGTCCTTGGTTAATCAAGATAAGTTGACCAAAAATCAGAGCCAACTTCATTCTAATATAATTACACATGCATACCCAACAGCCATACCAATGAGCCTTTTCCCACAAACATGGCCCCAGTCTTTGTTGCCATCACTAAAACACTGGAAAATATGATAATTTGTAGGGTCACAGTAAATTCACCAACAACTCAGTGAATTAAAAGTGTAAAATGTGCTTCTTTTTTTTCCCCATTTTCAAACATGACAAGTTTCTTAGCACAGTCATTTCCTAAGAAACTCCTCTTGGAGGTAAAGACTGGAGGTAAATGTAGCCTTGCACTGTTTTCTCCATTTCACACTGATCTGAGTCAACACAGTTATTAATTAAAACAACCTTTGTGTCAACCTTTGTTCCTTAGATGGAGACAAACACTACACTATTTCAAACCATCTCGTGCGTGTGTTGCATAAGACGAGAATTTAACAATATTTGGTGATGTATGGAAACTTCACATCCATTGTAACAGTATAAGTTGCATGTGATATAATAATACTAATATAATTAAAAAAAAGTAACACTGCTGTACAAGCGGCAAAAGAATAAATAAGCCATTAAGATAAAAATGCACTGCATGAATTAAACCAAGGTTACATAAAATAACAATGATGTGTGAGTAAAAGAGGTTATAAAAACAGAAGAAAAGCCCTCATTAAGCCAACTTAAACTAAACAATCCAAGTGTTTTGTCAAGAAATTTATCATGTGGATGAGATTAAAGCTCATCTCAGACTTTTCCCCCCTCTTTTTAAATAACACAATAAAACTGGTCTTAAAAGGGGGCATGCCTTGCTGTCTTTAGTCCTAAAAAGGCCAGCTAGTTTTGTTTTGTTTTGTTTCTTAAACAAAGGCACTAAATTGGAGAATTCAACCATCTCTCTCATTCTTTAAAAAATGTATGCACTTATGCCTATAATATGCATATATCTTTAGGTCCAGGTGTTAATTTTCAGTCTTTCTCACCCTTTTTGGTCAGCAAAATTTTAAGAAGCTCTGGAAATAAAATTTAAATAAGACATTTATTAAAAAAGCTACACAAAATGTACAGTGTGACTTACAACAACACCAAGTTACGTTTCCCTATTACTAATACTATAATTTGTGTCTTGTATAACTCATGTCCTTTGTGTTGCGGTTAACACTGCATGTTTAAGCAACTTCTTCCATGAACAATTAATGCCAAAAAAATGTTCACCTGACTGTGCTGTTAAGTTGCACTAACAAAACACTGAAACACTGTAAAACAAACGCAAGATCACTATGAACTTCCAAGTGTGAAAGCATTTGAAATGGATTGAATAAGGGTTTGATCTGAGATTGTTGCACTGGTTTCCCTTTATACATTTTTTAAATGGTTAGTCCTTTCAATCCAACCAAATGAATGTACTGTACATTAGCCTACGTGAGCTAATGTACAGTTTCATACTATTATTTTTAAAATATTTTTTTAGGCAATGAATCAAATTAGCCTTCACGTTTGATGGCAACATGTATTAAATGTGACAAAAGCAGAGCCTCTTACGTTTGGCTGAATTAGATCACAGGTTATTTAAACCAATAACATAGTAGTCAACTACAATATAGCCAACATCAGAAACACTACACAAATGTGTATTAAATGTGCGTTTTATCGAGAAATAGACACTGACATTAAATTCCATCTAAAGAAAAATTGCAAGTAGGCTTAATGGGGGATTTTATCCTGTATAAAAGCATATCAGCAACAATGTTATTCATTTTAAAAAACAGTTATTTTGCCATCCTATGCTCCTACTTCAAACTGTCTAAAAGCCTACAGGGCAATACAGTAATGGCCCATAAGCTCTCCTTCAGCCCAAAACTTGTTGTACTCACTAATACTTAAAACCACTTCTAAGATGCCATCTACATGTTGAGGAGAGGCTGGGCAGAACCATTGCAGGAGATACACACTTAGAAGTTTAAAAAAGGGGGAGCCGACTCGTTTTTTTTGTCATGCAGACTGATTTGCAGGCTACACCTCTCAAATATTTCTCTCACACTGATGCCAACTCTCCTCCAACCGTGTAAATAAAAACAGATATGTGAAAATATGTCATTGAGGTATCCTGTAGCAGCCAGCCAACGTCAAGTTACACACAAGTACTACAGAAGAGGCCTATTAATAGATCAACTGCGATTCTGCCCCTGTCCTAGCGGTTTGTTACATAGGTTGAGTTGTAACAGACTTGATGGGGTGTGGAAGCACAAGCAGGCATGTCCATGAAGGGGTGGGGGTGGGGGTGGGGTGGAGGAAAAGAAAGCAGGAGAATGGAGAGGAGAACAAAGAGCCAGAGAACATGAGGAGTAAGGAGCTGGAAGGGTGGAAAGGAGTTTAATTGGGGGAAGGAGGGTGAGAGTTTTCTTTTCCGACCCCATCCCTCTTCAGGCTTGTCTGGAGGTTACAATGCATGACACTGCAGAAGGTTGTTAGTGCTCATGCTGCTGCTGTGCTGGTTATTCGCAGGCTCGAGTCAATGCAAAGTCATGCAAACAGTAGGCAGGCACGTAGCTCATGCATCGTGCGCCTCAGCCTAGCCCAGCCCAGCCCGGGGGCCAGCGCAGGCCAAAGACAGGCCAGGCCACACCAGGCTTGGCCAGTTCATTGGTGTGCCAGTCATGCAGTGACATTGCTGTTGAGGGAGGAGAAAAAGAGAAACTGTCAGACATCAGGGCCTGTTAGCCTGAAATTCTGGCCTTGATCTGAACACATACACAGGCTTCTAAGGTCCATCATGTTAATAAGAGATCGGTCATGATGTGCCTTAAAAACAATGACAATGTAAACAGAATGGAAGAAAAAATGGGTTAAAGACAGGACAGGAACAGCTGCAACAGGCATACCTATTCAAGATTCCTATTTAAAGTGACATGGGCAATACTGAACAGTGCTTTTAAAAACACCTTTTAACACACCTTGAAAAACCTTTTCACTATGAGAGCAGTCAGTTGATTTTAAAATGATATGGAAGGTGAGTCCACTTCAATAAACGCCTTAGGGCGATCTATAAACCAAAAAACATTTCTTTCTGTGTAGTGTGAGGAGGGAAGCCTGCGATGTTGCAAGGATAATATTGACCAAATACTGTAGTACATACATTTAAATTTAACACTATGGCACATCAGGTGTTGTCTGAGACAACCTGGTAAATGCTGGTAAGGCTAACACCATGTGAACTGGTGCCTTTCCCAGTTTGCTCTACGATGGTTCCTTAAGACAGATAAAACCAGTCTACACAATTATAGAGCACATTGATCTCTGCCGCAATCTATCCACCTGTGGATTGCAACATCTGAAACAAGCAGTTACTTTGCCTTTTTTTCTCGGGAGAAACCACCACTCACAATTACTGCTGCACTGTTACCAGCTGACAGTTACCGGTTTTGTTTTTTTTGTTTTTTACAAATCCTGTAGTCCTATTAGAAATCATTCAGCATTTACATGTGATGACTATATATCTTCCTATGCCCCAATGTATTTGTTGCTCAATATTGATCATAATGCACAAATCAAAACATAATGACAGGACAGAAGAGCAACTTATCTCCATTTGAAAAATACAATTCAAACATTGACACATGTAAATGAAAAAAATGCTGTTACCTGCTGAAAGCTACATCATAAGAGTTAAAACACATAACGCAGCACAGAAAATCTGACAAGTCCAGTCGAAAAACAAGATGAAGCTCAAATGCTATCACAGGTAGAGATGTGCATAAATACTGCATGAACAGGCAGAGTGGTTCCTCTGAACAAAAAATGACAGTAACTTGTCAAAAAGATGCGATTCTTCTCTGCCTCGGGGTCTAGATTACTTGGCCTGGCAAAAGTCTGCCACAGAGTACAGGTGGAGGAAGGTCAGTGGTTGAGAGGGAGGAAGAGAGGGTGTTTGGAGTGATTAGTCAGACCCTATCAAATATGCTGGGGTGTGAAAAGTGTAGAAGCCTGGCATCACAGGAGTCGGGGGGGGAAATATGCTTAATGAGGGAAAAAAGAAAAGTGGTGCAAGATTTGGGCAGCCTTGTCTGGCATCTCTACCTCATGGATCTGATCAAGAAGAAAAAAAGAAAATCAATAGGCAGAATGCAGGGAAACAAGAACATCCATTAGAAATGAATGGAAATAGTGTGCCTCAAAAAAGGCACATCTACAGTATGCAAGTTCAGGGGATTTGTAAGGTAGTTTGTCGCAGTATTTTTCTGCCCTTCTGCCATCTACCTTGCGGTAGCTGGCTGGACGTGGCCTGGATAGGAGCGGCGTGTGCTGGTGGCTTGTCTCTGCCGGGCCAGGAAGGACTGACCAGAACCGGTGTTGGCAAGTCTGTCTTCAGCTGCCTTCTTCTGCAGAGACATACCCTGGGAAAAGATACAGAGGAAGTCGTATTAATGTTCTTAATGGTCACTATAAGTATAACAAGACAGTAAGTAGATGGAGACTCAGTAGCACAGTATGAGCCAGTGTTTATGCAGGAGCACTAAACTGTTCTGACTCCCACACAGAGTAAGAGAGTCACCAGAGAATCAGCCACCATCAGACCACTAATGCTGATGCATGAGAAAGCAAATGAGCTCAAACACAATATTAGTGCCGATTTAACAACTCATGAATATTAACTCAAGCTATTGATCAAATGTGTAACAGAGCAAATATTGTTTGATAAGCTTATAGGAAAGCATATGCTGCCCTCTAGTGGTTAAAATGCCTTCATTCATGACTTGTGACTGATGCATGCATGTGTAGGCATGGTAATGCATTTGCTATGCATTACTGGGCATACACTGAAAAGAGGTATTACAAAAACATCAAACGTTAATGTTTTGCTGCTTGCGACTGCTAATAACTGTCTTTTTGGTCTACTATGTATTACTTTAGGGCTGCAGATAACAATTATTTTCATTATCAATTAATTGTTTGGTCAATAAAACATAAGAAAACAGTGAAAAACACCCACCACGATTCAAACCCCCAAAATATTCAATTCTCTATCATGTAAGTCCAAGAAAAGTGGGAAATTCTCCCATTTGAGAAGCTGGAACTATCAAATGTTTGGCATTTTTGCGAACAACTAATTGATTATCAAAATAGTTGCCAATTAATTTTCTTTGGATTGACAAATCATTGCAGTTTGTGTATTATGACTTGTGTATTATTACTCTTTTTGGCCTTGAATCACAGCTGTACATTAGTGTGTGCCACAATTAAAAAAGGAAACTAACGACAACTGACAGCTGATGACAACTGCGACTGGTGTCACAGTCTCAGGCTGTGTAGGTCCTTCTTACCATATTGTACCAGGCTGACACAATCAGTTTCTCCTCGTAATCTCTCTGGCCTTTTGTCTTGTCCATCTCTTTCTGTTTGGAGGAAACATAAAGACACAAAAAAGATTAAGTGATGCAAGTACTTTTGAAGCTACAATACAATGTTGTATATTGCCAATACACTTTATCAGGCTTCCTTCTCCAGTCAGTGGTTATCTATAAGGTCACTGTTAAACCCCACTGATCTACAAGCTGCTGAGTCCACTCCTTTCCTTGCCAGACCATCTAAAGCTTATTTACCTCCAATGAGTGCAACATCCTCTCCTTCTCCTGCAGCTGGTTCTTCAGGGCCTGGACCTCTGGACCTGAACCCTGGTTCTGCTTGGGGTCCAGGGTCCGGATAACCTGGAAAGGACACGTTCAATCACATCACATACAGTACACCGTGTAAAAGATAGTTCACCTGTTGTTAATAATTCAAATATACTCACACTCTTGGCTTTTTCCAGGTATTTCTTATATCTCTCCTCCATCTGTTTCATGTCGTCATCTTTCTTCTTCAAGGCCTCTTCCAGCTCGTCCACTCGTTGGGCTGAGAGGGAACAACATAAAAGTTTGGGTTTTGTAGTTTAGTTTAGTTGTTCTTTGCCACAAGTATAACTTTGAGTAATACGTTTTTGTGTCTCAGTGTTATAATGTGGTACAGTGGGGCAAAAAAGTATTTAGTCAGCCACCAATTGTGCAAGTTCTCCCACTTAAAAGATGAGAGAGGTCTCCAATTTTCATCATAGGTATACCTCAACTATGAGAGACAAGATGAGAAAAAAAAAAATCCAGAAAATCACATTGTAGGATTTTTAAAGAATTTATTTGCAAATTATGGTGGAAAATAAGTATTTGGTCAATAACAACAGTTCATCNCCATTCCTCCATGCAGATCTCCTCTAGAGCAGTGATGTTTTGGGGCTGTCGCTGGGCAACACGGACTTTCAACTCCCTCCAAAGATTTTCTATGGGGTTGAGATCTGGAGACTGGCTAGGCCACTCCAGGACCTTGAAATGCTTCTTACGAAGCCACTCCTTCGTTGCCCGGGCGGTGTGTTTGGGATCATTGTCATGCTGAAAGACCCAGCCACGTCTCATCTTCAATGCCCTTGCTGATGGAAGGAGGTTTTCACTCAAAATCTCACGATACATGGCCCCATTCATTCTTTCCTTTACACGGATCAGTCGTCCTGGTCCCTTTGCAGAAAAACAGCCCCAAAGCATGATGTTTCCACCCCCATGCTTCACAGTAGGTATGGTGTTCTTTGGATGCAACTCAGCATTCTTTCTCCTCCAAACACGACAAGTTGAGTTTTTACCAAAAAGTTCTATTTTGGTTTCATCTGACCATATGACATTCTCCCAATCCTCTTCTGGATCATCCAAATGCTCTCTAGCAAACTTCAGACGGGCCTGGACATGTACTGGCTTAAGCAGGGGGACACGTCTGGCACTGCAGGATTTGAGTCCCTGGCGGCGTAGTGTGTTACTGATGGTAGCCTTTGTTACTTTGGTCCCAGCTCTCTGCAGGTCATTCACTAGGTCCCCCCGTGTGGTTCTGGGATTTTTGCTCACCGTTCTCGTGATCATTTTGACCCCACGGGGTGAGATCTTGCGTGGAGCCCCAGATCGAGGGAGATTATCAGTGGTCTTGTATGTCTTCCATTTTCTAATAATTGCTCCCACAGTTGATTTCTTCACACCAAGCTGCTTACCTATTGCAGATTCAGTCTTCCCAGCCTGGTGCAGGTCTACAATTTTGTTTCTGGTGTCCTTTGACAGCTCTTTGGTCTTGGCCATAGTGGAGTTTGGAGTCTGACTGTTTGAGGTTGTGGACAGGTGTCTTTTATACTAATAACAAGTTCAAACAGGTGCCATTAATACAGGTAACGAGTGGAGGACAGAGGAGCCTCTTAAAGAAGAAGTTACAGGTCTGTGAGAGCCAGAAATCTTGCTTGTTTGTAGGTGACCAAATACTTATTTTACCGAGGAATTTACCAATTAATTCATTAAAAATCCTACAATGTGATTTCCTGGATTCTTTCCCCCCATTCTGTCTCTCATAGTTGAAGTGTACCTATGATGAAAATTACAGGCCTCCCTCATCTTTTTAAGTGGGAGAACTTGCACAATTGGTGGCTGACTAAATACTTTTTTGCCCCACTGTATCTGTACCACAACAACAAACTAACACAATAATTTCAAATTTAAAAATAATGAGAACAGATGGTAAAAGAGGATTGACGTCAATAGGCTTCAATTGCACTTCACACATTCAGAATTCAACAGGTCCAAACTCACAGCTGGCGTTGTATTTAGGCTCCATTTCGTCGATGAAGGAATTTTTCTTCAGTAACTCATTGTTCAACTCTCGTAGTTTCTCCCTGATGAAGAATACAAAACACCAACGTCAAAACGTGTTTTTTAAGGCCAAGTTGTGTCTAATATTTCATGTTAAACATTCCAGGACTGAATGCAGAGAACATTTTAAATCTTTTCAAATCAAGTTTTACTTTACCCTGAACTAGCAGAACATATATCTAGGTCTGTAAGACGATAACTTACATGTGCTCTTCATATTTCTTCTTCAGAATGGAAGACTGAAAGAAGACAAATAAGGATATGTTTTATAACATTACAACTTATAGAATCTATAGATACAACTTAAATCATCAAAAATACTAGAAACATTCAAAGAGACACAGTCTTCTTCCATGCTACTTCTCAATTGTTCACACATTATAAGAATATACCAAAAGGTTTTCAGCGCAGTGCCACAATATAACAAAATCCTGCACAATTCCCTTCTGATCTAATAGGGGGAAGTGTAGAACAGATAATGTTTGGAAAAGGTTATTATAATGGTATTATACTACATTAAAAGATCTGGAGAGAAGTAATGGAGACCCCTCAAACCAAAACTTTGTGTGGGTGACACACAGGATTTTCCAGTTTGGATAATCACAAAGAATATTTACAATTAGAGGAGCGTTTTTATGTTTTTTGATCCTATGCAGCAAAAACATGTAAGAGCAGGAATCTGCAGAGTATCTCTCTAAACTAGAACTCAAACAGCATCAAGAAATGAGGAAAGTTGGGTTTCTACAGGGAGAGAAAATCTACATGTAGAGGATGCCTGAGAGCTGAGGGACTCTTACTTGTGTGCAGCAACTCAGGGTAATAAAGTAAAACGCTCAATACAAGGGTAAAATCCATTTATTACAATCTGAGTTGTGACACATTTGTTTCAGGAAGTCAAACAACTAAGCAAACATCTTGAAAGTACAAAGTCTAGAAGAGGGAATTTGTCAGGAATCACAAGGTTATACTTACTATAGTCTGACAGAGGGAGCATTATTTGAAAAGAAAATGCACAAGAATTTTACTGATTGGCAAGAATCACAGAGCTGCCAAATGTGGATGGTTTTACATCCATGTGATAATCTGTCGAGGTGTCTTTCTCATCTTTGCACCTGACATTTGACACACCAGCTCCTTGACTCCATCACTGAAATGGACTGATCCGTAAATAAAAGGTCCTCGATCATTGTGATAATCCATTAAGGAAATCAGTTTTTCTATTCTCTTGTGTACTTGTGTTTATAAACTGTACTACATCTATAAAATACAGAAAATAAGTGTTCTGTTCATCTTGAGTGAAAAGACAGATGGTTAAAGCAAGACTGATAACATTGGTGATGGGATGCAAAATCTACACAGGCTGGAAGGAATGGAACCGGAAACCCCACGAAAGAAAAACGTATTTTAAATTAGGGTTAATCATATAATAAAGAAACAAAGCAGCAGCTCATGAAAGATGACGTTGAACGTGCATGCAAGCTCCCTCTCGCACATAAACCTTCTTGGGAGACGCTCCAAACCTCCTCTTCCTAAATACCAGTTGTCCCCTACGAGGAACTAGTTTGAAGGAGACAAGGAACAGAGAAGAAAGCGGTGAAAATGTCCCCCTTTGTGTTTCAGCATCACACAAGAAACATAAGTTACTACAACAAATTTATGTTGCTGATCTTACGATGGTCTGATCTCCCATTTAATGCATGCACCGATGCTATCAAGGCTATCTATGGCTACAATATAGAAATAATGTAAAAGCAACACAAAAACAAGATCATGCATACAATGGAGTGTTAGAAATGGTTATTGTTAGAAAGAGTTACTTACAACAAAAGGAACTCAAAAGGTGATTTCAACTGTTTTCTATGCACTGGGCGTGTACAGACAAATAAATGCGATGGTGTGTAACAACTGTTAACTCATTTAGCCTTTTCACATCTGCAAGCTGCTTTTTAAAAGAAAATCTTAAAACCTTGACCCTTCAGGAGGAGCAGTGTACTGCTGTCTTGTGGACCATCTTTATTCACCAAGTGTGGTATGACGGGAATTTTACTTTCTGTGGTTGTTGCCAACATTTCAACTGGTATCAGAGTTATTATACACACACACACACACACAAAATACAGAGCAAACATGTCATTACTTACATCATCTGCTTTGGAACCCTGTTCTTGAAGAGACTTCTGCAGCTCCTCTACCTGACTCTGTTCCTCCATCAGGCGCTGATTGATTAGCCTAGATAAAGAAAAAGCACAAGAGACCAGTTTGACAAGATAGTTTTAACACAGCAATGAGCAAACTGCATGCTTTACAATAGCAGTCATTGACTCAAATTCCAGTACAAAGAAAATCTTTGTGGGGAATCAAATGGGAGATTGATCCACATTCCAAACACAGGGAAACACAGTCTGTCCAAGTTGAAAATGTGGCTCTCAAGACTACATGAACAGACCAAAAGACTAAAATATTTTCTTTGCTCTGTTTTCATTACATTTCAATAAACTACTGAGCACAAATAAGAAAAATGTAATAATGTTTTTTGTTTTGGAGGCAAACAATAAACAAATCAGCCTCAAGTTTTTTTGCTTTTGCTGCATGTTTCTGTGCTCTTTGCTGCTCACCTGTTCTCCGTCTCCAGTTCATTCTTTCTTCTGTTGGCGTCCTCCAGCAGACTCTGCAACAGTGCAATCTTCTCATTGTCCGATCCCTCCTGGGCCAGCTTCAACATCTTGTTCTCGTGCTGAAGGCGAATCAAATGCTCTCTGTGAAAACACATTGGACAGAAGCAAGTGTTAATTTGAAATTACACGGACAGCTCATCACATATAGTTGAAACAACCCACCAACCCTATCAAATACTTGACTCAAAATGTCATTCTAAAATTGATTCTGATATCATATTTTCATGGCAAAAGATAAAAAAGGGACCACCAATGAGAACACATTATTGCATGTGTTGTTCTCTCTATGTACTTCCAGCCTTCACCGAGCAGCGTTGTCCTCTTCTCTATACTAATTTAGTTGAATTACTGTGGAAACAGATTGTGCACCCACTTTCACTTGCCCATTTATTTATCTTCTCAGCATCATAAAATGAGAATGGCAAAAACAACCAAAACAGAACACTGTGCACAGTACAAAGGGAGGTAAATAAGGAGGACAGAGTGTCTTTGTACTCAGGTAAACACAAAAACGTCCAGTTTTACTATTTACCATCTGATAGTCAGGCAGAGTGGAAGTTAATCAATCTTTGTTTATCCTAAGGATCTGTCCGTTTCAGATATTCATTTATTTAATAGCTTGTCTATTTGAGATACTTCTATCCATCTACTGAACAGAGACTGTTGGATCTGTTGTTCGATAGTGTTTGACAGTCTGTCTCTTCGGTCCTGTTTTGTTTAGGGTGTGGCTGCTGACTCCTTTCCAACTGTGAGAACTGACTAAATGTCTCCAGACAAACTCACAGCTGCTGGCTAGCAAAGGTTAGGCCTGGGAAAGCAAAGGAATACTTGAGAAGAAGTTCCAATATAGCTAATAGCTGACTGAAATATTACTTCTGGTGGAGTTCAGATTCCTACTCTGCAGCAGCCTGAGTGAAAAACAAAATTTCCAGCTGTTGTTCTGGCTGTTTTAGAGAAAATCAATCCCAGATGCTTCTTATAAAAGCAACAGGTTGAATCTGGTAAAAAAGGCACTTCAGTTTTTCCACACTCACTGTTGGATGCTGAACTGACAAACCAACAGACATGAATGAGCATGAATCACCAAGACACCCAGTTACCAGTTCTTTAACTCACACTCAATACTTCTCTTTAGATATCTCTCATGAAACATCGCTATTGCAACATCTTAGCTTGCGGGATATGACATCACCTCAGGGCACACCAGCTTTTCGTTACTCTACCTCCAGTGGTTTAATGAATAGCCTGGACTGGGTTAATTCAAGTAATGGTGTCTTCCCCATTAGTAGCTTTTTGAGGATTAGGATTTCAAGATAAATCCACATTTTTTTTGGTTCAGAAATGTTGAAAAAAATCCAGACACGGTATGCTGCCTGCAGAAAACCCAGCCCTCTTGGAAAGCAGCAGTCAGGCTGATGTAACTCACACACAACTATTACACAACTCACTACAAGGACTGCTCTTTTTAGGCCACAAACAGTAGAGAGAGCAAGAGGAACAGGCTAGAAACACCATCTGGCTACAAAGCGAACACCAGCACCACACACATACTGTGTGTGTACACACACACACACACACACACGATCAGCAGAGGATCCAACTGTCTGCCCCTGTCATTGTAAAGCACTTCCCAAATTTTATCCTTTAGCTTGACTGATGTGTTGCTTGCATGTTACAACATTGGTTGCCAAAATATTGGAAACAGGTCTTTTGAAATAAATTTCTTTTGTATTAGAATATACAGTATTTCTTTAACAGAACATATAGACGAAATACTTTGATGTGATATTTATCCCTCTGTAAAGCATGATATTTACCTAACTAACCTACTGAATATAAAGACGTGAGATGATCTGATATGTAAACGTGGGGTTCAAAAGTCATACCGAATCTCTGGGGTGGTAATCTCAGCAGCCAGCGAATCAGACCCGTCGTTGCTGGCCAATGGGAGAAAACCTGAAACAAGCAGATAGTGCTGTTAAAACAGAGTGAACCCAACTATTTAGGCTTGTCCAAGTAGACTATACTTAGCTTTAAAAAGGCCAAGCACAGCTACTCATATTTAACCACTCACAACAGTTATGAATTTTACCTGAGGTAAGCTGCCCCTCCTGGGCTTGGACACAATGTAGCTCCTCAATAGTCTCCTTCAGAGAGTCTCTCTCTGTCCGCATACGCTACAAAGGGAGAGAAAAATGTATGAAGGAGTTATACAGAAAAAGTACGACAGAGAGAAATAGTGTGCCAACAGAATTCACCTGTCAGTCAAGTAGGGAAAGCTACCTGTCAGTCAAGTAGGGAAAGCTACCTGTCAGTCAAGTAGGGAAAGCTACCTGTCAGTCAAGTAGGGAAAGCTTCCTGTCAGTCAAGTAGGGAAAGCTACCTGTCAATCAAGCAGGGACAGCTACCTGTCAGTCAAGTAGGGACAGCTACCACTCTGGTAACTTTGTGAAACTGCAGCATTTCAAAGTTATTTACAGCCTTTGGTCTTACGTTCTTCTTACTTGAACAAAATGCTAAATTACAAAGAAGGGTACACTCATCTGCTTTTAATACATGTATGGTGGGATATTTTTATGAAANAAAAAAAAAAAAAAAATATATATATATATATCTTTTTGCAGAGTAAAAAGAATACTGTTGGGTCATTCTTTTATAGTGTACCAGCCCTTATATATATAAAATGAATTGTACATACATCTTTTTCTTTTTGTAGAGAGTCCACTTTCTCTTTGACGCGTTTGTACTCAAACTCCATCTTGTCGGCCTTCTTAGACTCTTCTGACAGTCTGTTCTGAAGTTCCACCACCTGCGCAGAGAGAGGGCAGTCAATGAGAAGACATAATCTCTCAAAATGTATAAATGCGTGTGTGTGAGTATCGTAATAGAGTTGGGCAGCAAGTTGGGGTACATCGCCCAGCCAGGGGCCATGTAAATAATGGTTATTGCATGGCAAAGTAAACATGGCTGCTGGTTGGGTACCTGTCTCTTATAGGTCTCCAGTTGGCCTTTGGTAGCATTCGCCTTTCGTAGCTCTTCTTCCAAACTGACGTTGGTCTGCATTAACACTGTGTTCTTCTCCTCCATGAGCTTGTTCTGGAAAACAGCAACAGAAATGTAAGCTTCATTTGTGCTGTCTATCTTGGATATACAAATATTGCCAGTTGTTAGACTGACTAAACTGTTTCTTACAAACTAATGGCCACTGTGTAATGTAAGAAAAATGTAGTGGAACTAATCACAATAAATATGCAAAGTTGTTGCTGTTGTCTGTTGCTATGTGACTGTGTACCTGTCTCCTGAGAAGTCCCATGTCCTCCAGTTTCTTCTTGTAGTGTTCCACTGTGCCCTCCAGCTTTGACACTTTGTCTGACGAATGCCTGGGAGGGAAACAACAGGCACTTTCATTTTGTGATGTTACACTTAAAAGGGAAAGGAGGGGGGAGCTTTGCCAAGGCTCTGTTTGGGTAGCAACACACCTGTATCAACAGAAGTCTGAAATAACAGGATAGTGGTTCAACAATACATTATTAGTCTTGTGTCATGTCCTGTTTTTCTGACTCATTTTCACTCCCATCAGGCCTTTGGTGCAAGACTTACTTTTCAAATCATTCATCTTTAATTATCACACCATGTCCATGTTTTTAGCAAGCTGCCAAGAATAGTTATAATTTTGATAAATTTCATGTCATATAGCCTCTTATGGGTTATAGAAACCCAGAACAAAAACATGTTTTTTCGCACCTCTTACACCTTTAGGATCGCATCAAAGCTTTTTGAATGCACTCTGAAATAAAATTAAAATAAGCGCACAGCAAACATTATCTGTAAGACAATAAATGCTAACATTAAAACGTATGATTCTCTGGGGTTTAACCAGATTGCTACAAACAATGATTAGCATCTCTTCTCTTGTTTGGAGTTTAGTTTAGTTTGTTGAGCCAAGATTTTGCATCCCCGTCTTACCGAAGGACGTCCATCTCATCCTTGAGAGACTGGGCTTCATCAGCCAGTGACGCGAGCTCTTCATTCTGTGACTTCACATCCAAGAGTTCTTTTTCAAGCTCTTCACAGCGGATCCGGTAGTCATCTTTTGCTGCCTCCAACCTAGAGAGAATTAGCAACGATAATCATCTTTCAAATCTGAAGCATCAGTCAATTCAACTCACATTTTTTTTATATATGACAATATCTGTCCTTGTAGCAGCTCCACACCTGAAAGTTTCTTCCTGCAGTTGCTCCAGTTGTGTCTGCAGCTGGAGGTGTCTGCGTCCAGCGGGGCTGTTTATATCCTCTATGGAGTCAGACTGGTTAAGTCTCTCCATCAGCACCTGGTTTTCTGCTAGCAAACTGCTCTTCTCCTCTTGCAGCGCTGCCACCTGTGGGAGGGAAGACAGCGAAAAGGGGGGCAAAAAACGGAAATGCAAAAAGAAAACCGAAAAAAAGGAGCAGAAAGAAATGGTTCGGTAGTGAGATACATAGAATAGATGAGGAGGGAGACGACAGGGATTTGGATAACAGGAAATTTGAAAAATAGAAGAAATGGCAAAAACAGGGGAAGGCATGGAGGACAGAAGGATAAAAGAGAGCAGGAGAGATGTAGAGAGGGATAGAGGTTAAGATAGAGAGAAGAGAAGGGAAACAAGTTAGAGGGGAATAACACAGAAAGCTTTCAAATTGTATCTCTAAAGCTGCTTAAATGCATAATTTTCTTTGCAGCATTCAATCCAACAGGTTATCAATTTTGGTTTTAAAGCAAAAACACGCCAAACACACTCCAACAGGGAAAACCAACAAGCTCCAACATAGCAATGAAGGCTACATATGGTTTGATGTTGCCTTCTCAATGGGATAGACAGGGTATCAAACTCCACACAAAGCAAAGCAGAAGCTTTTTCTTTAAAGATACGATACTAATTACTAAGTCTGTTGCTCAAAAAATATAAGAACTGACCTTAATATTTTTCTTAATGGAAAATATTAACATGCCTGTAAGACGAATAAGCAGGGTTCTTTTCAAAATTACCTGGCATGTAAAGGCGTTTCAACATACCACCATTCTTCAACCCGGACTGTTCATGAATATGCCAGGATCAAGTCAATAACCCCTTTTCAAAATATTGGGACTTTAAAATAAACACCATTAGGCTTTTCTGACTTTTTTGGGAAAGACACCTTTCTATGAGCTTTCAATGGCACAAGTGACTAAATAACAACTGTAAGTGAGAGGGAACTTACTAATGTCTTCTGACTCATAGAGCAGGACAGTGTGCATCAGTGTGGCAGTACTTTGGGTTTAACATTTGGTTTCTCTGTACAAATTTGTGTTTAGTTCAATGTTCAAGGGAATTGTGGCTTGTACTTTACTTTCAGTAGACCTACGGCATCTAGACTCAGACACTGAGCTGTTATTACACCTGTAGAATCTATTTTCTATTATTTATTTTGTGTATTTTATAAGCAAGTACACTGTTACTAGCTATGTCTGCTTTATTAAAATGTTTTTTAACACTCCTACATTTAAAATGTATGTCATTTAAATGTCGGTAACATCGTTCTGTGGAAGCATTCTGGGAGAACTTGCACCAGTGTGGAAATTCTCTCACTGCAACAAACCTATATCACATCAAAGATCAGGACATAGAGTGGGACTATTTATTCTCAAAACCAGAAGACAGTTTCCTAAAACCATACTTAATTCCTATTGAGTTACAGTACGTGAAATGGTGCTGCTGATTGCCTGCTGATCAGCGCCCTATTTGTTTTAATGACAGGTTCTTGATAAAATCCAAAATAGTAACACATGAATAATATACAATATGTGTAAATATTTCACATATATTCAACAGTTCCTTCCTGGGTCCAAAAGCCAAGCATTTCCCCTGACTGTCTACTGTTGCTGCGGGAACAAGCATGAAACACACAAAGGTAAAAAGGCAGAGGGTTATTAGTGAAGGGGTGACAACTGACACACCCACACAAAACTGCAGTCGTGGCTGGTGTGCCCCAAGAGGACCATGTGTATACGTGTGCACAAACACTTGTGCACCAACGTGTACACACACATGCACACATATTTAGGAGAAGGGGAATCTGGATTCCAAAGCGGATGCTGGTGCAAGCAGACTGAATAAAAATCCAGAACTTTTAGACACACCACACACAATGCATGGAAAAAAGAGACAGAAAGAAAAGAAAGTTTGGATTTACCCTCTCTTCTAGCTCATTTAACTCTAACCTCAGTCTATCACGCTCCTCTTGGACATGGAGGGCCTTTAAAGCAAGGCACACAGTATCAAAATAGTCAGGAAATAAGAGGACACACAACAGAAGAGCAGGTAACCCTTTAAATTACAGCTCCATTTTCCCTCTATTTTTGCAACAGTATCACTGTTAAAATTAAACAATGTGACAAGGAAATAATTAAGTAAGTAAATAGGAATAGTCCACCAGCAGCAACAGTATAATTACACTGTAATTATGCAAAAAATGGAGCTGCTTTTAAAGTGTAACCAAAAAAAATAGCTGTAAAAGTAAGAAGTATGACACAAGCAGTTAGATAGTAAAAGAGATACAAAATATAGCAGAAAAAGTTAAAAAAAAAAAAAAAAAAGTGGGTGGATGTGGGAATACTATGCATTAAACCATGCTATTTCTTTGTATACTTTAAATATAGTCAACTTAATTAACTATTAACTACGTCACTGCAAACTATACAGTTACTGTACATCATCTAGCTACAGTATGTTTCACATATGTAGCCTTTTAGATAAAGAACCATTGAATTCTGAATTCTGATTAATCTCAGTTTCAAGTATTAGTGCTCAAGGCTAACCAGTCTGACACTTTCAAATTATACATTTGACCACAGCAGCATTTTCCTAACAATACTGATATTTGATTAATATTGTTAAAACTTTGGAAATGTTATGATGGAAGTCCAACAATTCCAGCAGCATCAATACATAGATCAAATGGTCCTGTCATAATAAGCAGCCACATATAATAATGTTGTCCACTTTCTTGTCAGTTATTCCCATACTCACTTTTCAATAGTGTGCCACTGTAATAACTAACTGGCCCCTACAACCTCGCCAGACCCACTGGTGGTGTCGTCTTTCAGGTTAGGTAATTCAGACACGTGATAAGAGTACCTGCACACTGTGCTACCAGGTACAAAACCAGCGGTCAAACAGCCTCAAACATGGGGGATTACAGCTACATGAAACCAACCTGCATGTCAAGCTCGCGACACCTCTGGGAGATCTCTTCCTTGGTAGCCAAAGCATCATTCAGCTCCTCTGCTGTCTTCTTCAGCTGAGGACAGAAAGAAACAACAAATAAAAACCCTGCAGATTTTATTTCATTTCCTCACAATTTATTGTCCACCTGGATGAGACTAAAGAAACACTCATTTACACCTCAAGGACATGCTGGAACAAGGGCTATGCAAATACAATTATCCAACAAATAGTGTGAGATGTTTTTGAGGCTGATTGTACACAGTAATTACGGTACAGTAGCACATCGCTTCCACTGAAGCTAGCTTTTCCACAGATCCAGCTGTTTTACAGGACTGTGGTCCAAAAAGGAGGAGGGTGAGACGTGGGTTGAAGAGGAGGTCTGGGTCATGTTTTATAATGAGTGCCTTGTGTGTAAAGACATTGGTGTTGAGGGTTCAGCAGAAAATCCAGATACTGGAGGCAAGCAATAGTTAAACTTAAATACCTTTTAAATGCTTACATATAATATGAAAAAAATGAAGACTGTAGTTTTGCGCAGTGAAAATAAACAAATTAGCAATCAGCAAAATTCACAGAACATATGTTGCTCCTTCTGAAATTTCAGATCCCTTTGATGGCACTGTTAGAAAACAGAAATGTATTAAAAGGCACCATAGTGAGGTTCTACAAAGTCTCCATACCTGTCTGTCTAGATCCACATATGAGTCATTTCCTCCCGCCACTGGTGTCTCTTTACTCATCAGCTACAGAAACACACAACAAATGGGTTAATGTTGAAGAAATTAGTTGTTAACTGACCAATACCTCCTTATTCTGACTATCACTTTTGCAATTAATTTGATAGAGGTCTAAATAGCTTGATAGTTCACCTCTTGGATGGCTGTCATGACAACATGCTGCACTGACTCCTCCATCATCATTATGGTCTGGATGTATTCTAGAGAACACAGAGAAACAGACAAAATGATTGGGTAAATTTTAGCTTCTGAGTCAGTTGTTAATAATGCAATGTGATATCACAGAGCATTGTTTTACAATATCGCGCGCGCGCGCGCACACACACACACACACACACACACACATATTGACAAACACAGTGTATGGGATATGCACCTTGTTTCTGTTCACAGTTGACAGCACAGCCCAGTATCAGCTGTAGCATCCTGCCAAGTTCTGCTGCATCAGAGTGTTCTCCAATAAGGTTAACATCTGGTAGTGTGAAGTCATTGATGTGCTGGCCTAGGATCTATACAGGGACAAAATGCATTGCATAAAAATATTAGAAATAGTTATAATTATATGATAACTGGATTATTATGGCCATGTGTGCTAAAGGGATTAAATATTCTTACCTCCTGGTTATAGTCCAGGATGCCTTTCAGAATTTTCTTTAGATTGCTGACCTGAAACAAGAGAGAACTTATGTAGCGGTATCCCTAGAATATTAGAAATACCAATATAACTAACACAGGCAATATGCATCCAGTTTAAGTACTACAGATGACTCACAAAGCGGTTACATATTACTAATCTATGTTTAGGCTAACCAATATCAAATAAATCTATATTTCAAAATGTAACAAAGTAGTAGTGGGCTCACCTAAGTCATTAGGAACATATATTAAGTACCAACATATAATTACCATTTCTGGATAAAAATATTACTCATTTAGCCTACACTTGGAAAGATCTGCTATGCCATGCAGCTGAAACTGGCCTTACAAAAGCTAAACCATGCATACCTACCAATAACACAAAGAATAACTGATTCTTACCTTTAACCTCCAGTTGTCCCCAACCTCTGGCTTGATTCTACTAATCCAAGCATCATTGAAATACACTACATCTCTAGAAAAGTCAAACAGAATAGGGATTAAATGTTTTTCTCAAGTGTGTTTTTGTGAATTAGCAAGGCACAAACAAAGTGGCCAGTTTTTTGGGGGGGCTAACAAGAGGGGGTATCTTCCGAAACTGCAGGTTTAGAAAATTGAATGAGAAAACACTGGGCCTTCAGTGATGGTGTGACTGAATGCTTTAATATGTTTACTTATTAGTGAAAATTCTGTTTACAGTACACTCTGGTACATTCCTGTAACGTATAATTCACTTTGCACAGGAATGGCAAAACACGCTACCAACATTGTAAAATAACATAGAACTGATAACAGCTAATGCATTTTCTAATCCACCAACCTTAAGGATAAAACTTACATTTTCTGTAGAGCTTGGGCCATGACGATACCACTCGTCAAGTCTTCTACTGTCTTGCATGGAGCCTCCACTCCAAATGTCTGGACCTAAACAACAAACAGACAGACACACACATTGAGTGCTGTGTGCAGGATAAAACTATGCAATTGCACTGAGTTACCTGTTTATTAATTGCTCCTACAATCCAATCTGTTAGCAACATTCAACAAACATTTCACATGGCAGGCTACAACGCCCTCTTCTCCGAGGTCTCGGCAGTTCAAAAGTGGAACTTGATGTTCTGTATGGGTCTTGGTGATCAGATGGACACCATATTAACTGTGAAACACAGCGATATATTGAAATTGTACTGATGCTTGCTTCTCAGTTTTATATGATGCTCAATGATCAGGAGACAGTGAAGGTAAACTACATTTTAAATCAGCATCAGAAATGGATGAACACATAAAATCAGTAACTGGTTTAGTCTGTGAATTTTGTTACACTAATGTATTCTTGCTTTTCCATCATTTTAGACTTTTTGTATATTTCAACGTTATCTTTAAATGATATTGTTTAGATACAAGGCTTCGTAAAATGGCATTTTAATGGTAACTTTCTACAGTAGCTCTCTGAACACAAGAGTATACAGTCACAAGTCTGCAGCACACTTACTATACCTGCAAACTTTCCCATAACTTTGCTTGTCATCAGTGCTCAGTTTCTCTTACATCAACTCTGTCACTTTTTTTCAGATCTTCCTACCTCACTTGGCATGTCTTTGTTCTCTTTCTATCCTTCATACGCTTCTCTACCGCTTTTCCTCCAGACTGAAAGTCTGTTTCCCAGACGAGAGTGAATACTTTTCAGTCTACATGCCAACAGTTCACGTGCCAAAGGAAGAGTTGAAACTGACAGCAGGAATGTTGGAATTCTGACAGGAAGAAAATGACGAGGTTGAAACTCTGCACTGCACATCGTTCCGTCAGTCTCACTTTTCATTACGTGGCTCAACACGCAGCTCTCAAGCCCTTAGTCACAGATCTACCAAGAGCAGAAGGCAACAAACAAGAGATTCAACAGCTTGGCCAAATAATCTGAGGGCCAACTATCAACCAGGGACACACGTTAAATGCCCGATGAAGGGTTTATCCTGGATCCACATAAAGTAACTGGGTTGAAATTAACTGAGCAGAGTGCTTTAAGTCAGACTAAAGCTGAACTTTAATATTTTCACATATATTTTCAGCTTGTCATTGTTTCCAACATAAAACCAATTCAAAGTTCTTATGACAAGAAAGAGTTTACTGCTATGAAATTACAGGCAGTAGAACTGTTTACACAATTTTCTTAAAATAAACATGATGCAAGAACAACACCATCTCCAACTACTGAGCTGCCATAATGTGAGTGAGTATCTTTTTTGAACAAGCTAAAGGAATGAAAAGTAAATTCACTGTGTTAATTTATGTTTTAATTCTTTAGAACCAACTCTGTAAGTCTGGGACATGAAGCAGCATGTCATTAAGCCACAAAAAAAAAAAAATATCTAAGAGCTCTGTATTATCATTTATTACCAAAAACAGAGATCAGTATACAAGATGACATTGGACACAGTAAAGGACAAACTTCACATGGCATGAGGGCAACGTGACACTCAAAATAACAAAAAAAATTAAGACAACCTAAATGTTTTTTTAAATGTTTTCTACATACAGTTGGACATGAAGTCTCATACATCTGCTTTAATGTGAGCCTCGAAACTTTTTGTCTTTTTAAACGCTGGCATGACCACCAAATGACCTTCACAAGGCCAATTAGGGTCTATCTTTCCTTTCCTTAAGCACACCTTTATGCCTTTTATAAAACTGATCAACAACAAAACAGCAGTTAAAAATATCCAAATGTAGTTGTGATCAACTTCTAACCTTCAAACCAGGAACTTTCACTCAAAGCTTCCCACATTGCTGCTGAATGACATGCTTGTATGACAGCTTTCAAATGACTGACTTGTCAACCAGATGACACCCTCCCACATCTGATCTCAAAATGTCTGTATTATCATCCTGCTAAGTAGACTTCAGAGTTTCCAGGTAGCGAAGCACCAATCAGACAAATTCTACATGTATCAGTCAGGCAGCAATTACCTACAGCCAACCACTGGCCCAGAGCCAACACAGAACCAAAACAATTACTCTGATTACATAACACCAACTATCCCGCTTAAGTTACCCACACAGTGTTCGCTCCATGATCTACCGGTTCAGCTAAACAGTACTGCCAAACTCATACAACAGCACAGTCAAGATTACACCCTTTCCTGTGATGCTTCGTTATCTTGTAGAGTGGGTTACATGCTGGCTTCCTGTGTTTAGATACTATTAGAATACAATACTGGCAAGTGAGATGGCACTATTTTAATACATATTAGAATGGATGGACAGGGTTTGACATTAACCATGGCCCTATGGCCCGTGGCCCTAAAAAAAGTTACTTTGTGGCCACCAAATACTCCATGTAGGTGGCCCCCTGTGGCCTCCAAGTTTTATCCCTATACTGCGAGCCTTCGCCAAAGCAACGTTAAATTTCCACAAACATCCCGATTCCTTCGCACCTTTTAGTTCAACATTCTATGATTCTTTCTACGTGAGGAAGCGAGCGACAGAGAGAGGCAGAGGCATGTGGGGTGTTGAAAAAGAGACTGTGAACTAAGTGATTGTGATAGAATATGTACCATATGTTTACAAATAACTTGAGTTTTCAATCTAAATAAATTATTATAAAAATATATTTTCATTCTGTTAATGTCTTTTCATTTAGTGAAGCATCATAGTTAATGGAGGCTGTATTAAGTTGTGTTAAATTGCCTTTTCTGTATTTTTTTTTTTTTTAACACAACTTTACATCTGGGCCACCAAAAATGTATTTCATTTAGGGGCTTGGTGGCCCGTGGGGCCAGTGCTTAAAAATATTAGCGTCTATCCCTGGATGGAGTAACGATGAAACTGTTGGTGTCAAAAATGTTGTATTAAATTGCCGCGTCTGTATTATGCTGTACTATAAACTTGTTATTAGCATGCAAGAAGCACTCGGGAGCACAGAATTACACATTACACTGGGCGGGAGTTCTCCTGGAGTGGCACAGTGCTAAACTGAAACGAGACAAGCCTCATGGTAGATATGGTTGCATTCATACACACCTATTGTTCTAAAATTGCTGATGGCTCTCTGCCACAGCAACAGTCGGTGTGAATCATTTCCTTTTGCAGAAAAGAGGTACAAGAAAAGAAAATATAGCTCCTCACAAACATACAGACCACCCACAAAGGCTTTGACAGACACATACACCAAACATGACAGAATGACAACCAGTTCAATCTACAGACTGTTATAAAGCCTAGCTGAGAACGAATTAAATTGACATGTAATATGAACGGTGTTTGATGTCAGGTTGGAATATCGACCAACACCTATTTTGGCCGGTGCTGTTGAGTTGAGGTATTAGATCAGTCACCTTTAATCTGCCAGCTACTTGAGGTCCAACACATCCAAATCTGTTGCATTTTGTACACTGACTAACAGCATATTATCCCCTTTTTGCAGGGCTCTGTAGCTTTTGTCCCCCATCCTAAACTATTGTTCCCAAGCAGCAGTAGGTTCTCATGGCCACATGAGCTCCACATGTTCCACCGCATGTTAGGTCTACAAACACACCACTGGATTACAAAGCCTTTAAACACAGCGTATGCCTATGTGATGTCTCTTGAAAGGCCACTGTGGAGCAGTGCAGGCGAGTCGCTTTATGCTGTTTGCAGGACAATGTGCAGGCACCCGCCATCAGTGAATGAAGCCCCATTTAGCCAGCTCTATTTCAATTACTGATGGCACATAAATTGAAAAGGTTAATTATATGTCACACTTGATGCCTTGAATGCTTATCAGGTGTTGGATAAATAAAGACGCTTATTTTGGCAATAACAGTCAATTGGCCATAGATTAAACCTATGGCAGACAGCTGATTGCCCTAGTGCCCAACTAGGGCTAGAAGATTTAGCTGAAATCAACATCATGACAATTGTTTTGTCTATTCAAACTTCATGGATAGTTACTGGAAGACATGTCTATTTACAATATGCTAGTTAAATCGAGCTGCCTATTATGATGATTTGGTGAATACAGTGCTAAGACTGAAAGCAATATCTCTTTGTGGAAACAGTGCAAGTTTATTCCTTGTGCTGGTGTGGGGAAAAAAGGTGTTTTTCCCCATGATACCTTCAGCTTTCTGAGTCATGTGCACAATAACTGATAACATTTTCCTGACTGCACACAAAGGGCATCGTTAGAAATCTGTAACGTAAACAGAATTTCTAATCTATTAGAGATGATGCATGTTCATATTTGAAAAGTCACAGACCTCAAGCAATACAAAACAATTACAAGCAACAATCATATTCTTGAAAATACTGGCTCGAGTACACCAAGTAAGCATGGATACACACAACTCAGACAGGGCGGACTGAGGTCGAAAAAGGAAATCCACACCTACGAGTTTGTGGAAACAGTTGGGTAAGGAGGCAGTTGAGCTGTGGAAAAACCATGTGTCACATGACTAGTAGGACTAAAAAATGGGCTGCAATAGCATTCACATCAACTCACAATGAAAGTGATCAGTGTGAAGAGGATACTTGTCCCTCATACAGTATATCAGTCACCTCATTGGTTTGATTACATGCGTTTCTCCAAAGAATTGCCACACAAGGCAACCTTGTACACCTTCGACAGTAACAGTGAATGTGCTTGTGGTGCCTGATGAAGAGGTTCCAGCTACAAAAACGTGTTACAAAACCCTAACCCCCTAACCCAGAGCATCATTTCCATGTAAAGCATGAAAGAGCCATAAATATCAGACATGATTCTGCTACATACTATATATATCTATCCAGTTATTTTTTTGTTAATCAGTATTTTCCCTCCATATGATAGAGCTAATAGAGCACAGTTGTAGGAAATGCTAAATTACATGTGAAATGTGCTAAAGAAATCTCACCATGTGTACTGATTTCACAAGATTGCTCACGAAGCTAAGACCATATTAATAATTTTCTTGTATTCCAAATATACTATTCTAGGAAATAGTAGTCCTAGAATAGTATATTTTTTACTACTATTTTTAGTCCAGGGACTACAATGTCATGTCATGAACCCATTATCTTAGTAGACAAACCGGTTTATAGAAACACCAGATGAAAAATATGGGTGTCAGCAGTAGAGCTGGGCGATAAAACGCTGACGATAATATAATTTAACTCAAATGTAAATATAACAAATGTTCGATAAATGTTCGATATAATTAAACCACCCATACACCAGGAGAGGGGGACGCTAAAGCAATTTAAACACCACCTGCCATTAAACAAGGAGAAGAAGAACCAGAAGCCAGGATTAAAAGAGTCAATCAGTGACCAGGATTAAAAGAGCCAATCACGTTGCAGGAATAAAAGAGCCAATCAGAAGCCAGGATTAAAAGAGCCAATCATGTCGCAGGAATAAAAGAGCCAATCAAAAGCCAGGATTAAAAGAGCCAATCATGTCGCAGGAATAAAAGAGCCAATCAAAAGCCAGGATTAAAAGAACCAATCAGAAGCCAGGAATAAAAGAGCTAATCAGAAGCCATGATACATTTTGTGATAACATTTTTGGCCATATCGCCCAGCACTAGTCAGCAGATAAACTCTAAAGGCATATCAAAGATTAACTGGCATGTGGCTGACATCTGGTTATATTTTCCACACTGGTACAGACATGCTGCCTTGACTGCAACCCCTAAAAACCTAAATACCTTTATTTATTTGTTCATCTTCACTGTGACAACAAGAGGAGGAGGCAACAGCAATGCACAGGCAGATACAGGATACAGATCAGCTGTCACTGTGCATGGACTGAATTTACCAAGTTGCAGAATACATTTTGTACCAAACAATCATTTTGAACGTGTCCTTTTCTTTTCAAGGCTTTCACTTACAACAAAGAGTCACTATGCAAAGAAAGTTTTAAATTATGCTGAAATACTATATTTTTTGTCAAAAGTGTTCACACACAAGCTCTGAAAGGCATACTTCTCAATTTCAAAAAAGGGAATCTACTAATTGATTTCAAACATCTTATGTAAGGAAGCACATGACTACGCAGAAGCAGGGTAGCTTGCTTGTACTAAGCTCAACTGTAACCAACACCACATGCACTTTACACTACTGACGTTTAAACCAGCAGTGTATAGTGAAAACATGGAAGTACCTGCAGTTTCCATCACATGCTATCTCAACTAATCCATTCACAATTCTTGATGCCAGCTGAAGCATCATAAATATGCACTGAGTTACCTTAATTGTTGCCTTTTCTTTGTCTAAAAATCTACATTACAGTTAAGAGATTCTGGACTTTTCATGATTTACACTCAAGTGGTGCGACATGAACAGTGAGTGTCCATATACTTGGATATCATATTCAAATCCGCTTCTTTCTTCTCAGATATCAACCATCTGTGCTTTAGATAAAATGTTGTATCAATTCACCAACAGCCATACCCAAAACATTAGAATTTTAGATATTCATGGTACTAAGCTAAAATATATCATTCCATCTCTAGCCACATAGCTGCATTTCAACAATGTAAACATGCACCAATCGGTAGCATGTGAACCTACAATCTGATGCCTTATTCCACTTGGTCGTGATTTCAACTAAATTAGAAACCAGTTTTCAGTCTTTGACTAGAAATATTTAATGCAACGTTATAAATCCAAGCCCGGGGAAGCTACTCTGTATATGACAGTTTTGATAAGGAGGAGGAATGGGGAAGGGAAAGCGGATATGATGATAAATTCGACAACAATGACAGGAATTCAGACTCAAAGCAGACACCGAGCTGTAACGTTAACGGTATATGCTCAATCCAGAGGGGAAAAAACGTTAAACCATAAGGCCAACGACACTGTCGTTTGATCCACCAACATAACGTACGACAGCGCATTAGGAAAGTTGAGCTAGCTAAATAACAGATTGCACAGACCTAGGACAAAAATTATAGTCTTCATTGGGTAGTCATCAGCAGCTAAAGCAGCAAACAGCTGGCCTGCATACGTAACCAACTGGAGCCCGTGTCATTTTCCCCTAGCCTGCTAACGTTACCCTAGATAGCTCATCGAGCTAGCATTAGCCTCGTATGTCGCCGGCGCCGGAGAACTGTCTGTCAGTGAAAACAAGCCCAACAACTTCATATTTGACCACCTACCCATGTCAAGAGGCTTTCACAGAGTTCCATTCGATCCAAGCACTCTGATGTACTCATCGTTACCTAACGTAGACCGACTTTGTGTGGTGAACAGAGCCTGAAGTTAACAGTCGGCTTCATGTACTCCAGAGGTCTCTCGCTCTCTGGGTGTCTCACAACCCGTCCGCCAATAGTCGGGTTCGCTGCTTCGCTAGTCCGGCGTCTGCCAGAGGAGCGCTGGGTGGGCGGAGTCTACAGTGCAGATTGAGGAAAACTCCCACGATTACAGAAAAAAACCCATCAGGAGAAAATTTCCTGTGGAACATGAATGTCACATAAAATGTGTATAGTGCAAATGCTGTGCGTTCAATTGGCATATACAGCCATTTTCAAGGGCAGAAAAAAACGTGCCTGCAGGGCTGGTTTAACCTGCTAGCTAGGGGAACCTGTAGCAAATATGACCTGTTGGCCCCCTCTTGACACTCTATAAAGCAAATCCCAACGTTTGGGTAAAAACAAATTCAGTTAAATTGACTGGTAATTTATCAAATAACCACAAAGTAGACCACAATGCAGACAACTTGGGACCTTTGTGGCCCCAGACCCTCAGGGGTCTGTAGGTGATCCAGCCTTGCTTGTTTGTCATAGAAGCAGAGAAACAAAAGGCAATAGCTTGGGCTATGTGGGCACAAATAGCATATATATATGTAATTTAGGGAAGTGGAAGCAGAAAATGAAAGCAGACTATAATATGAATACCTGTCTCATTCTGACATTTTGGAAATTCTGATGCTGATTGCACCAAAGCGCTAACTCTTTTAGCAGTTACAGTATTTTCCCACCAGGGTAAGACTCACCTAACTGGTTCTCAGCTGTAGAACAGCATATGAATTTACAACTCCTTTCACTGGCTTCAGTTTGGCTTAAAAAATAAAAGGGTGGAGGTTCCTCAAACACCCCAGGGACAAACTGGATGAGACTAATCAGTAAGGACAGTAAAAAGCTGTGACACAGCTTGGCATGTGCCACACCTTAAAGTAAGGCATTCCAAGAGGGACTGATGGTCTTTCTTTGGTGATCTGAAGCTGTCAAACAAAGTGAATGAATTTTACAGTTGACTGTTGAGCCACCACATGAGCCTTTACCACCTCCTTCTGCTACTCATGAACATGTGGCCAATGCTAGCTCAGCAAATAGAGCCCCAAGAAAGCAAATGGCCTGGATACAGTTTCAGTTAGCGCTCTGAAGCAAGCAGCCATTTTCAGCCTGAGGGTCGGGACCCCTCATGGACTCACAGTAACTTCAGGGTGCCAGGAAAAGCTTAATAGGATATCATCTACTTTTGATGATTGTTTTATATATATCAATACTTTTTGGCCTCCCCTTTAATAAACAAATGGAGTATCTCTCTTTGACTGGACTGGTAAACACAAGCTATTTAATTTATTTAATTTAAGGGGTCATGAATCAAAAAGGTTAAGAACGAGAACTGCATCTTAACTGTGCACCAGCATAAATTCTTAACAGAGCTCTTCAATCTATCACTCCCAACAGTCTGACATCCCATTCATTCGTTTTACATCCATCTGGTCCCCAAGAAAATGTTACCACCTCTCCAAGTAAGCACATCCCCTTTGCAAAATATTTACAAAGAATTAACTGAATCAGACACAGTACAACATGTTAACATCATTTTCTTTTTTAAATAATATTGGCTATTTATTTAATTTACTTACAGATTTAAAAAGTAGGACACTGTTGTTCCAAAAATGTATTGAAGAATCTCAGTTGTTCACTGATTGTGAGGACTGTAAGATGGAAGACTTGGACAGGAGACAAACATCCAAAGTCACAATTATCTGGCACAGTAAAGTTTGAAATGATAAATTAACATTCATAACCTTGGGAGAGTTTACATTCAACATTACCTATAATTACTCTTTAATACATTTGGTTTGTCTTCTTTCTATGACCAAGGGATTACTTTTTAAATTTCTTGAGTAAAAATCTGCCAATTCAGAAGTTATTATTGCAACGGTCAGGTTGTCCAGCGCATCGTCAGTTTGTGTGGATGCATGCAGCTAAAGGTTCATCAGGTTCCATCAATAAATGTAAACTGCTAGATGTGAAATGATTCAGTGTTTTTCACACAAGCATGAAAAGCTGCATTTTTCAAGTCATTATGAATATGCATAGTCACAAGTTACTTACATAAGTTCATCGTTTAATTGACCAAACAGGCTGTAACAGCCACAGTAAGATGGTTGCAGTGATGCAAATATTGTCTGACAGTCAACAGTCCGGATGCAGACAGCCAACTTTAAACGCGAATAATAAAGACACTGCCATCAATACAGTAAATTCAAAATCACATTATATTACATCTTCATTATAATGATATGCACATTAATCAAATGACTGCTTTTGGCAATGCTGTCATAGAATTGGCTGGAAGTAATGCTAGTCATTCAGTTAGGGGTGTCCCTCAAGTAGCTGAATGGAGCAAAAAGATTCCCCTGGCTTACACACAGTCTGGTACAATGTAGATATTCACAACATCACATCCCTACATAGACATCCTTATGTTGTATTGTTGTTCGCCTTGACCTCATTCAACCTCCGAGCCATTAATGGTGAATTCTATATACAGAGTCAACATTCAGAGCTCATTTTTTTGCTAACCCCTCTCCAGTGATGAAGATCCCAGGCTTCAAAGTAAACCTCTCTGAGAGAATCAGCATTATTGATCAACTGTCCTTTGAGCCTTTTGAGCCTCTTCTCCGAGCCTGATATGAGCAAGCTGAGGCCTCTTTTGTGAGTGAGCACCTAGCCATTCAGCCTCTGTGTAACCACCTCTCTGTACATGATAGAGATGTACACAAAGAGAAGCAGGATTACAAAGAAATCGTCCATGAATCCCAGGAGGCCGAAAAGGGCCTCGGGGAGGATGTCAAGCGGCGAGGCCAGGTAGGTGAGCGCACCAACTAGGCAGAGAAGAATTCGAATCCTGAACATCCAGAAGAGGCCACCCACAGAGAACATCTCCCTAAAGGCATGACGAAGCAGGGTGGGCACATCTCGCAGCCTGTCCATATACTGAGGGGAGAGAAAATGTTATGAGAAAGTCTGTTCTAAATATACTCCCCTGAATTATAATGCACTGCAGTCAGTATCTCATTTGCATACTTGTATCTTTTACCAGCAGTGCAACAGATTATACACAGTCTGGAGGGAAATTAAAAAGAAAATTCTCTTCATGTTTTAATACTCAAAAGCATAGTAATGGATACTGCTTTTAACATTTATAACAGCAACAACGAAAATGTCTCTAGTAGCATCTTCAACCCGTTTTCAAGAATTATTGCTAATCATATATTATGTAACACGTAATTTAAAATATGAATATTGTATAAAGTAAGTCAAGCTATACTGTAACTACTGTAGTCTAAATATCTATCTGGCTGTAGTATACTCACAGATCTTGGCTGGCCTGAGAACCTGCGGTTATAATCGTTAATGTCTCTTAATATCAGCAGAGGTTCCGCCTCGCCATCCTGGACCCTCTGAGGAGCGGCGTGCTCATGAAATAGTGGAAAAAGTAACGTTACCTGGGCAAGGGAAAAAACAAAACAAAAAAAAAACCCAACTCAATACAGGACAATACCAATACCAAAAAGGAATTGTATGGCGCACACCTACATGAGTAAAAACATTTTAATGAGGAAACAGTAACACTGTGTCTGAAAACAGACATTATTGAGTTTGACCATAGCTGACAGAAAACAATTAGACTGAAACTTAAAAAGGTATTTCAGACCTAGAGACAAACATTCGTACAAGCCTTAATAGATGAGGAGTTAGCATTTATCTCTACGGATAAATTTGGAGGCAAGTGATACTAACAGCTACCTGTAAAGCTAGCATGGAAAAAAATGGTCATAATTAAAGCTCATGTTAAATATTTACAACTAACATTCATTTGAAGTCTTACCGTTTGTCTACAGATGGGGCAGTTAATAGCCCCCAACCAGGTGCCATACCTCCAGTAGGCTATAATGCAGGAGCCTATGCAGGAAAAAGACAGCAGTTAACAACATGAACACAGCATAAAGTACAAAAAAACTTTTAGACAACTCTAACGAATATATAGGCAAACTCTAAGACATTTACTCCTCAATTATGCTTCGATTAAATTTAATTTTTGTAACTGAAAATGTTTGCAACTGAATTCTATATTCATTCTGATTTCAGCGTATTATCTAAAGATAAACCATGTCAGCATCATATGGTAACGGAATATAGCTGAGAAAACATACTCAAGAAGTGACAATTACTTTTTCTCAGTTTGATAATGAAACAGTTTGGTTTTGATTAGTGCATATTACTAGAACCTGTAAAACAGTCTTACCGCAGAAAAGGTGTCCACAATTGGTTTCCACAGGCAGAACAGCTTGCTGTAAACACACAGGACAAGACATGTCTGTGTAATACTGCTGCCTGGCCTCCGCCTGAGTATTTTCATCCTGAAAAATAGAAATCAAATACATACGAATCAAAAACACATATGAAAGTTTAATATACAAGTAATCGAGCAGAAGATGTTGGAATTCATCTCCTCATTGGACAATGAAATACAAATGTATGAAAGATAGGTAACATTTTATTTGAAGGGGTGTGCACAAGATTGACATGACACCTGTCATGAACTAACTCTTGATCTAGACTTGTGTGTTGCTTTTGTTAAAACCAATTTGACAGTGCAATAACATTTAATGACAAGTCCAAATTGTACCACTATAGTTGAGGTCAAGGAAAATATTCATGACACAATTACAACGGTCTCATGACAGCCAATGTCAAAACCAACCACATATATATACATACATACATACATACATACATATACATATACATAC
>LKNJ01005268.1:0-24524 GCA_002120245.1 Maccullochella peelii
CACACACACACACACACACACAGGATATAGGAATCTGTGCTGAGGCTTCTATTAAGTATTCTGTCACTCAAAGTCTCAACTTGGACCTTCTTCCACATCTATGACGCACTGCTTCTGCTGAAACTTATTATCGTTATATTTATTCCTGAAATTAAAAGTATGCTTAGATAGGTGGCTGTATGTGGGAGGTTAAAATATTGGGTGTATTTTAAGCCAAAATAATAAATAATTGGCATTAAAATGTATTGTATGTGTCCATTTTCAAATAACAAAAAGGACTATAACAAATAAAAACCACATTCTGTAAATGTCTTGGATATACACATTGTAATATTATCTTCACCAGTGGATGGACTCTTTAACAATGATTATATATTTATGAAGGAAAATGCACTTAAAAGTATCCATTATGTAGTCAGTTACGCTGTATTCAGGCCAGAAGTCCTGACTTACATCTTGAAATGTAATAGTGTCTCTTTGTTGTCTTTACAAAACACAAATCTTATTCTTTCATTCATTTGATAGGTTATATTATATTTATACTACATTATTTTTGTGCACTTTCACTTTATGCATTTTATTTTTGGTTTAGTTAAGGTCTTATTTCATTCAATCATTAAGTCAATCATTAATTCATTTATACTTTTTTTTATTACTATTATATGCTGATTACTATAATAATATCATACTCCTAATGACAAATGTTTTCAGCAGATCAATGTCGTTCAAGTGAGACACATTACTCTAACACGACTCTGGCAGCTGATGTGTGAAGCTGTAAGTGGACGCTAACAAGCTGCTGATTAGAATATCCATATCATTTTAACCGTTCATGATAAAAATCAATATACACATAGACTGAAAGGACATTTTGACAGTTTAATCATTTCATTCAGATCTGCCAGTTGACCTGCGCAGTATTATAGAGTCCCCTACATTAGTTAAAACTTGCAAATTCAAACACAAGTGTTGATGAGGTCACTCTTCAACCACAATTACTGCACTTCTTGCTTAAGGTATCGCTCTATCTGCTCAAACTGTTGGCCCACTGGAGGGCTGTGACTGGAATGCCAAATATGTATCTCTGCAGTAAGAACCCCAGTTATGATTCTGCAGTACAAACACAACTACCTTTACCTGTCAAAAACAAGTTCTCAGCACTGTCACAACATATTACCATCGTGACTTGGGTGAGCGTATATTCATTAACTAATACAGAGGATCTGATGTAACTATCAGGTGTGCTATGAAACTGGGGTTAAGGGCAATGAAATGTGATATGTGGCTTGCATTCTCGAATAAAGCATGGGTGAGAACAGTAGTGTTAACAAATGCTCGACTCCTGTCGTAGACATTTCCTTAAATTAGGCCCATGCTACCTCCCGAAGCCCCTGCAGTGGCTTTCCTCTGAATTATCCATATTCATATCTATATAAATCATACTTATGTCTCTACTACACAGCGAACATGTGTGGTGTAGACGTAATTAGGCTGATAAACTGTATGTCTAAGACTATGTAATTCTGTTACTACAGTGACTTTATGCTGCTGCTAATTATGGGATAAAAATCCAAGGTTTCGGCACTATATTTTCTCTTGTCAGTCCAATTTACTGGTTCCATTTTTTCAGCTACTTCAGAATCCAGGTGGTCAAAAGCTTTAAAAGGAAATCTCCCTGAGCTAAACCCGCTGTTGTTCAAGTGTTACTGTGTTTATCACTACAGGATGCATTGTTGCAGACAGTAGTTCTGTTTACATGGACCCTAATATTCTATTAATAATTTTATGTTTAATAAACATGTAAACGCTTATTGATCGTTTCTCTCTGGGTCGAGTAAATATATTCTTTCTGCGCATGTGTGCCCCACGTGGGGGGAACATTAGGTGAAGTGAACGAGTTTATGGAAGGAACAGAAACATGGCGGCAGAAAAACAAAACTGCTCTGTGGCTGATAAAACTTTTCTGTTGGAGACCTTAAAAGATTTAAAGATTGTTGAACACCTCGATGGTCAAAGGGCTCAAAACAATGAGTTGTTCAGTGCTTGAAAAGATGAACATAGCCGATAAAAAGCCTTCTTCTTCTTCTGTTAAATTTCCAGCAGATTAGAGCTTCACAGCCGGCGGAGCTGTTAAAAGAGTTATATTCTGATGAAATGCTTCAGGCATGTAAACGCACATCTAATTGGATCCCTTTATTGAGCGTAGGTGTAAACAGATAAGTTGGAATCTCTAATCAGAATGATTTCAATTGGGTTGAAGAAATATTGTCCTCGTAACCGCAGCTAGTGTTAACTGTTCCACACGAAGCACTAATTCTACGATGGTTTGTGGTGTGTTAGTGTTAGTTCTGATACAATCTCTCCACAGGTGCCTCTCAGATGGAAGTCGTTATAATAATCAAGGATGAGGTCCCTAAACCTCTATGAGACATGGTGATCTAGAGCCTTTCCAACAGCTTGTAGTGGATGGAACCGTAGACATTGGCTAGGTCAAGCTAAAGCACCTCCAGATACCCTTTGCCATCTCGGGCATTCCTAATGAGCTGCGTAACCATGCCTGTGTGTTCCAAACAGCCGGGTACATTTGGGATCCCACCCTTCTGCACTGAGGTGGCGATGTACTTGTTCCTAAGTAGAAACTCAGTCAGCCCTCAGGGTAAGATACTGAAGAATATCTTGCACTCCACACTGAGCAGCGAGACGATTCTAAACTGCTCAATGGCTTGAGAGATTTCCTCCACACTCCTTCTCCACTGGGTTGCTACCTTGAAATTTAATATACTAAAAAAAAAAAAAAAAAAAAAAAAAAAAAAAAAAAAAAAAAATCATCTTTCTGCTAAAGCATCAACTTCAGGATTCAGTATCAGCCCCTAAAAACAAATAGTAAAAGGGGTCATTTCTAGACTTGGGTTTTGCATAAACAATCACACAGGAAGGGAACATTGAAGAAGATGCAGAGACACCAATCAGCCTAAGTGGACAAGAATCCTGTGCAGTGTGCCGCACTGTTCAGACTTGGTTGCTGATTCAGTGCGTCTTACCCTTTTCTTTCATCTGCATTTTCTGTGGTGTGAAGTCTACAAACTGCTTACATTTTCCTATGCTTTGCATTCCTTAGCTGACCTAACGCGTGTGTGTACTTGGCATTAATTCAGCTATACAGTGCGGTGCAGCAGTAAGCACATAAACAGACTATTTAAAAAGAGCCCTGCCTTTTTCCTCTCCTTGTTTGTCCAGCATGCATTTGTTATCCCTCCTCCAATCCATGAACACAAAGCAGCAGAAGCGAAGTGAACTTGCTTTTAAGCTTTGTATATAAAAAGGTGTTTATGTGGAAAGGCTGCTCAACAAATTCCCAAGAGCACAAGATCATTGTTAATCCGGTTAGGTTGGAAGTAATATTTTATTATTAGTCCTATCCATTTAAGTAATGGGATTCTGCTCGCTGTGCAGCCAAGCACTATATTCAGAGGAACCTGTTGTCACATCAGGTTGGGAGGTGTTGGATTAATGTAAGTTGTATAACACATTACACAAGCTTTGAGAGACTCTGGACACGGGATGAACAGTCAGAGATATGGGACAGCCCAGTATGCTGCTGAGACTCTGCTGCTAAATACTCTAGGCTGAGAGGGAAACTATTTTCAATGACAATGGACTCAAAGGAAACTGTCAACTTTTACTAAGTCCAAGTGTTTAGTTTCTCTTATAGTAAACACTGAAAATGTTCTATTGGATTTTTAAAGCCCCTGGAGAAAAATTGATTTACAGATGTATACTTAAGTGTTTTTTTAATCTATGGGCACAAAGTCTTCCATCTATTAAGTACATCTGAATGCAGTGGGGGGATTTGAAGGACTGGCCCTTTAAGCATCTTCTCAAATTCACGGGCAGACAGGCATAACAAGAGTTGCTCCTACTGACTTGCAGTCAATGCCCACAGCAGGTGACACTGCAGACCCTTTTGTGTGGATCGAGGCCGATAAGGAGAAGATTGACAAGGTCGTGTTCAGCAGGGACAATTGTTAACTCCCACAGGTGCCCAATGTTCATGTCTTTTTAAACCTGTCAAGATTCCAGCTTGACACCGTTCTTTGAGATTCCTTCACACACCATGTATTGGATCCCACGTAGACCCTTTGTTTCGCTATAATTTCTAATGATTTCATTTGTATGGTGGTATAATAAACTATTGCAGCAACAAAGAAAAAAAAAAAAACATAGATAAGGGGTTAATTCCTTGAAATCCTAATATAATTATGTGTATACCTTTTTTTTTTAATTCAACATTTTCATTACCGATTAATCTGATTCTTTTCTCAATTAATTTATTAATTGTACTGTAAAAAAAATGCTCGTCACAAGGTCCCAGAGTCCAGGGTGGCATCTTCAGATGTCTTGCTTTGTTTACCAAATAATCCAAAATCCAAAGATATTCAATTTACTATCATGGGAGAGTAAGAAAACCACAATATATATATCATATTTTAGAAGCTAAAACCCATACATTTTTGGAAGTTTTGCTTGAAAAATGACTGGATTAATACTCATTATACTCGCGAACGTTACGTGCTTCTCTCTCTCTCTCTCTCTCTCTCTCTCCCTCTCTCTCCCTCTCCCTCTCTCTCTCTCTCTCCCTCTCTCAGGTGCTCCTGATCGGGGGATTAGTCGGTGGGCCTGACCCATATTTAAGAGAGGCTGGGGGTGGAGGATCACTCCCTCCCAGACGAAGCAGCCTTCTGACCGTTTCGGTGTTCCGTTAGCTCCTTATTTTGTGTTTCTTTCTTCTGAAGATGGAGGTCTGGTAGTCCAGTTTTCACGGCTTTGTTTGTTGGTTTAGTTTATCCACTGCTTTGGTAGGTTAGGGGGGCAAGCTCTGGGTCAGCTATGTGGCTGGCCCAGACGTCCCCCATCCTTTTGTTATGTTCGGCCAGGCCTCCAGGCTCCCATAGGTTTGGTTAATGTGTGGTACCATTTGTTAGAAATAAAAATCCTCATGTTTTGTAACTAATCGTTGGATATGGCGTCCTCTGTATATGTTGCTGGTCACAAGGTTGAGTCAAATGTTTGTTTCCTTGTGGTGACCCTAACAGCGATCAACAAATCGACTAATTGTTGCAGCTCTAACTGTGTAATCTAATCATTATTAATTATTGTGGAGGCAGCCTGCATCCCTTTTGTTTATTCAAAAGTTCTTCGTGATAAAAACAACATATTTTTACAATCTGGGATTCACACAACAAGCACACACACTTGACTTTGTGAGGAGTCTAATTAGGGTACATACTGAACTTCCTGAACATACTGAAAATTATGCAACACCCTGCACACAGTATGAACTCACATTGTTTGTTGAAGCATATTTCAGATAGCCACTATGCAAGGCGAGATAATACAATATTCTTATCACATACTGTGTCAAGGAGTTAAAGTAATAAGCATTCAAGGAATGTTAGGTTATAAACTGCTTTAAGGCTTTGGATATTTATGATCAAGTATTATTCTAAACCACAGGTCTTAAGGATTGTGTATTTCAAAACTGGCAGCTTAAGCATAAAAAATCCAGACATTGAAGATTTTAAAAGTTGAAGGGTAGATGTGCATGTTTAAGTGCTAATCTTAATATTTTATTGTTTGAATGTGGCGATTGGTGGTCACACATGGTGCATTTTTACTATTCATATCCACTTGTCTTTAAACCAAAAATCAGTAATGTTGACTGTAGGAAGCAGTAATGTGCCAAATACAGCTTGTGAGCCTGATCTCACAGGAAATGTATCGTTTACACACAAATGAATCTCTTTTCATCACTATTAAAAATATATATACGTAAAATATCAGCAGTGTCACCAGTTGTAGACTGTGAACTCAACTAGGGTAGCTTTTACATTAAATTGAAACCCTGAGCACCAGATGTGAGCAATTTTGTTATTTGACACAAATAGAAATTTGAGGTATTGTAAGACAAACATTTTGAAGTATATTTTGTGGTTTTTAGTTGTACAAACCTGAGCTAATAGCCATGAGAATACATTGCATGTGTAGCATTATTTTCTAGAGGAGTGCTTGCAGAGTATGATTACATTGACTGGTTATTGCTACAGAAATGCCACAGAGAGAAAGTATCAAGCATTTGTTAATGCATTAATGTGATCCTATCAACACAAGAGGTCAGTGAAAGTAGAAGAGAAACTTCAAGTTTCTTTAACTTACCACTGCCATCAAAATCAGCTCCCTAAATAACACTTAAAACATCTAGGCTACCTTGGAGACTGCTGCCTTGTAAACGATCTTGTGTATGCATTTCCAATTAAGCGTGCCATCAAGATAAAGAATGCCATCATGACAATCATTTTACAAAGACACATCCAAAGGAATCCAATGTTTTGCTGCACATACTGTGACAGTCACATCTCTACAATAAAGGCATCCGTTTCACTTTCACATTAGTAAAAGCGGTGGTGTGATAGTGTTCCTGGTGGGGTTTAAGCCGATAAGGACATGGACACATTTTAATGGATTTGGAGCAGATATTTTCCATTTGCCCCATCTTCAACAGTATCCTGGAAGTAGGTAATCCCAAAACCCCGCATTCATCCTCCAGGGACTTTCATAAAGCTCATTAAATCAGTGTTAATCCAAACACCTGTCATCAAATGCTAATTTGCTAAACACACCAGGGAGGTTGTTTGGTATAACTTATTTAACATCTGAGGTGAATTTTGTGAATGCAACTCCAGACGTTTAATACAGTTACAAACAGGAATACTCTGAATTCTGATTATAGAATTCAAGATTATAGATTCTGTGCAAAATGTCCCCAATAACCTCCACAGTCCCCCAACTCAGTCTAAGGGCTCCAGTGTAACTGTGCCTCTATTAGACAGATTATAAGATTAGAGACACATTAGAATGCATCTCTAATCCCACCAGTCAAGTCAAGACAGTAAGCAAGCAAAGGGAAAGCTCTGAGAACACAGGCTCTGGGAGAACAAATGACACTGAACCTGTGCTTAGATGCTCACCATCACTACCTTGTCATAGTGACAAAATGTCAAGTAGCACTTTGACAGTGATTTCTTCTACATGCCAGCTAATTGCAGCTGCTGGGATGTAACAGTCACAGTGTGTGCACATTATACTTGTATAAGAGCAGGGACTGCGTAGCGTACCCTTGTTATGCATGCACGTGACCCTGTATGTTTTATGTAAATATCCAATTCTGTGGGGCTTGTCTTTTATAAACTACAGCTCTCTCCCTTTTCTGTTTTGGTGTGTGGGAGCTCCAGCGCTTCTGGGGAAGCGGTGCTTTGCAGCCAAATTGACATTCACTGGAGTGTGCCCCCCTCCTGTCATTTTGTCAACACCATCACTGTGTGGAGCTCAGCCAAGCAAGACATCTGACAGACAGGCAAATGGGAATGGTGGACTTCAGCAACATAACACCCTCTCGCTGCCCTCTCTGTGCCCAGCGTTGAGGTTCATTGTGCATACATACACACAAAAAAGAAGAAAGGCCATATTTTGTAACCTGGACTTCCTCTTTGCTCTCTGGTAGTTTGCAGTTGTCTTGTGCAAAAGAATAAGACAAAAAAGAAAAAAACCATCAGGGACAGACACAGATTGATCAAAGAGATGCAATCAGAAAGAGGGTGAACTGCATGAGTGGGTTTCCATTTGTTGCCAAATAGTAAACCTGACACTAAAAATTGATTGGCAAGTGACAATACCCCTTTAATCCTGGAAGCATCATCTGGAGAGACTGTTTCAGGGTCAAGAATAATGACTAGGTGTGCCATTTATTTATTTTTTGTAATGCCAGGCTCAGTCTGTTTGGATTACGGCCAGACACATTGCTAATGTAATGCCATAATGCACAATAAAATAAAATTTTACAAAGGCAGAAAATACAGCTCTAATTCAAATCTGGCATTAGTTTCATAGTGGCCACAAATTCCTGCAAATTGTGGCTCCTTTGACCAAAGTCTGTGGATTAATGACATTTCTGACACTTCACATTTCCTCAAGACACCATTTTTCTTTTGCACTGAATAAGCACTAGTCTCAAAAGTGCCATCAAATGCTGAGGTCTGCAGGCATAAAATCCTCAATAAAAATATAAAACAAAAACATTTATGAGATAAAGTGCCACCATGGACACTACCAAACGGCTTCTCTGTGCTAAATGCTGCGTGTCACTGCTGAAATCCTCCCCTTCTACATACAGACTGAACACCACACTTATCAGTCAGGTGTCATGGCAAAACACTGGAAAAACAGGGCGATAGGGGACTCAATGGAACCAGCACTTGTCAGCCAGGATGGATCCTGACACCAGAATATGCTCAGGAAATGATTAGATAAAAATAACAGAATAGGCCCGGGCGTCTTTCGAGGAGGTGTGCTGGCGGCTGATAAAGGATTCAGATTTATGTAGCCTTCACCAAAAGAAGCAGATATTATATTTCTTGAAAAATGGTACATTGGAGCTTGACTGTGATGTACAGTATACCCAGCAGAGAGCACAGAACAAACATGGAGGGGTTAATAAAAGACAGGAAATGGAAAAACCACAGCACCAAGCTTGGCAGCTCTGTGTGATATCTTTGGAAATCAATTTCAGCTCTTGAACCTCAGTTCATTTTGTTTGTCCTTGAATATTGACAGCACATTTCTGTCAGACGCTGTCTTTCTGACTCGTGCCACAGAACGAGTATGTACATACTGTAGCTGGTTTGTATATTAGAGGAAAAAGCATAGTAATCAAGTGGGCTACTCACATCAAAGATGTTTTGTTGAATCATGCTCAAGACCACTGACAGCCGTGAAGTAAATTCTGGCAGCTCAGACACTCATCCAATCCGTGCTCTCAACACTGATCAGACCTCAATTACTCAACGACATGGTACCTACACGAAGGCTTACACTTAGTCCACTGTACTGCACCAAATTAATTTCAAATTTGCTTCAGTTTCAACTGCAATAACCCATAAGTGCCGCATAAGAGCTTGAAATGGCCCACAACAGTTCAGAAACCAAACTGTAGCAGCAGAGACTAATCTAATAGCTTACACTGCTCGCATGAAACAGTCTGCTCTGTCTTAACTCCTACAGGGGGATGGAGACACGGATCCCCCTGAATGCTTTAAGAAAGCAAATCCCACCCCTCAATATTGTGTTGTGTCCACACAACAGTATGTGGCAGGTTTTGGTGCTTGTTCACTTGCCTTTGGAAAAGTAGGTCAGTTGGGCGATGTAACAATGTTTACAGTTAAACAAAAAGTTGTCGATCTTCAAAAACTCTACCATGCAGGTTACACCAAAGGTACAATGTCTAGTCCTTTAAAATCTCTGGTTATTTTTGGAAATAAAAGTTTCTCTAGTACCTAAATTCTTTCTCAGTCATCAAATGACCTGGGTCAGCCAAAAACAGACATCTACAAATGATTAAGAAAACGTACTATATCCCAATTTACGTTCAGTTGCCAGTTAATTAGGTACACCTAGCTTTAACACAAAATCCTTTGTGTTTATACTGTATGATATAAATACATGAAATGTTGGTGTATTATGTTTTGAAAATTAGATTGACAATATTTAATTTGCTCTTCTGTGCTGAAAATAGTAATTCAACCTTTTATCCACTGATTGGTTGAGATTAATTATTGTATTTTGTCAAATATTTTGAAGAGATATTTTTAATGTTGTCTTGTATTTATTGCAATACATATTTTTCTGTTTATAAACTTGCACGACCAATTGATGGATAATACTATAAGGAGTATATATATGAAAAGAGAATATGAAAAGTGGCCTGAGATAACTTTTGATTTATTTTGGCACTATATAAATAAAATTGAATTGATTGTATATACAGAACCCTCAAAGTTCAGGCAGCATGGAATGGACCCAAATCCAGATGAACAGGGAAGCTCAAGCAGTTCAATGATTTATTTTCACTAAATGAGCTTACATGCAGGCAGGTAGGAAACAGGCAACAGGCAACTGGCAGGTCCAGGTTACAGACGCTTGAGGGAACATACAAAGGGCAGGACAAGCACATGGCAAGCAGTATGAACGACAACAGAACAAAGGAAGGGGACATGTTGAGGTGCAGGTGGGGAGACGGGCAGGGAAGCTCAGGTGAAGGGAATGTGGTGATTGCAGAGCAGATGGGAGTGGCAGGACCTTGAATGGCAGGGGGAACATCTGAGGGCATCTCGTGGACAAATGAAACATAGCAGTGGGAAAACACAAATTTGGCAGGAGAGGAGGGACAGGGAGACAGACTGTGACACAAATACCATCCTGCTAAAGGCAATATAGCCAAAAATGTTTTGAGAATAAAGCATGGTATACAGAGAAAAGTTGTGCAACCTATTTAGTTGTGATGGATTTACATCCACTATGGACTTGTTGTATTCTCTGAACCTTCCAAGTTTGTGTACTTATAAAGATGGAAAACTACTGAGGGAAATACTACATAGTTTTACCCGTTAGCACTTTAGCTGTGTGTGGTTTGTAACTCTGTGGGAACTGGATATCATTGGGTATAAAAGAAATATTTAAACATCATACATACATACCTAGGGTATGGTTTAATACAATGTTCTATGCAGGTGTATTTCTGTTCTTCAGGAAAAAATGAAATTAATTGCAGACTTCAACCCTGAATTCATAACATAGCTGTTTGACTGGACTGCATTATTTTGTGCAGGTGTCCCTGGTATTGTGCCCAGCACTTCAGCTACAACAGATTTCATGTCACATCCCCCTTTGTTTACTACCACTTATTATAATTGAGGTCTTTGTGCATTTCTAATCATTTCTAATGTTTGAAGTTGCCATGCAACTTTTGTTGTTAGCAACGAGTGTCTTCCACTTGAACCATCAATAGGCTAATTCTAATTTGGAAGCCATATCAATCATTATACCTACATTACCCTTTACTTCATATGCTTGGGTGGTTAGTGCTCAGGAAAAAAAACGTGTTATGCCGGTTTTTACTAACAAAGGGTGAAGGATGTTTTTCAGAGATGAAAATCAGGTTTGAACTCTCTTGCCGTGGCTTTTAGATATTGAGAAATAACAACACATTTTCATGTAAATGATGGGGGAAATAATGAAAGAACAGCAATTATTGATGATGCTTTTACAAAACAGAGCAGTCTCAATAGACATCAGCAGAACTAGAGTGCAGACAAACGCTGTGGCACAATAAACATATTGATAAAAAGGACAAACCACTGATCTCTCTGTTTCTTACATGATCTAAGCATTTTGTGTAGACCTGTGTTATTTATGATCCCCATCTCCTGTTCATGCCAAAACCAATATCTCGACATTCTCTGATCCCTCCAATATTTTGTGAGAAATGCCTCTGAGCACTTTTGGTTCATTCCATAGTGAACCAATTAAACAGAAGAAAAGAATGGCATTGGGGAATGGATAGATTGCTGGTGGCAGCTTCATGATTAGAGAAGTAGGCTATGACCGAGAGCTGAATCTCAAGAAAGGCTGAGAAAATCAAGGTGGGGAAGGTGAACATGTAACCCCCTCCCCCATTCCATCCCCTGATAACTACTGTAGAGGTAGTCTCGAGCAAGCCCTAAACTAGCCGCTTCAGTGGAGCTGTTCAATCAAAGACCATGTGATCTGTGAAGGGCAGCTCCCCGGTGTGAAAGAGTCTTAACTTTATGAATGTGAAACGTGCTGTTGCTGAGAAAGACTGTGTCTGCTTAGCAACTCCTCTCTGGATAAATAAAGGTGGAAAAAAACAAAACAATGGCAGGTGGGAGGCAGGAAAACAAGAAGATTATTCAAATAGCAGGTAACATTTTCATCTCCCTCAATCTGAATGACATTTATGCTTGGTATTTAAACTCTGTGTACTGTAGCCATTGCAATCAATGAATTCCCAGAGGATTTCTATAATGTTTAGGACTTGTGGCAGGGGAAAACATCTAGATGAATATCTGTTGTTTATCAGGAGTATATTTATAGGAGGATTCAACTGTAATAGGTCAATAAAGTGTGTTTGTGATACCAAAACTGTCCAGGATCACATAAAAATGTTAATATAATTTGAAGTTAAAGAAAATTAATTAACCTTTCTTCGTCACTTCGCCTACGGTCTGCGTCAAACTTGTATTCTTTTAAGATTTTCGAAAAATGCCACTGTAGTCTGTTCATGTCATTGTGCTTGCTGCATCTGAAAGGCATACAGGGTGTTTTTCTTGAGCCTATTATAGAAACTATTTAGATCTATTTCTGTTAACATTAGTCATTTTAAGATTCTTTAACACTTCCTGGAAATACAATTCTGTATCACCATCAGTGTCGTCATGTCAATGATTTGTAATTCTATTGTTATTGATTGGTTATGTAAAATGTGTCTCATGACATTAAAACTCTGGCTATGTTTAAATGCTGAATGATTCAGTATCAATGCAAAATATTCCATTGGAATTTTAAAATACTGTATGGTAGTAGTAGTAGTATTAAGTAGTAAGTGCATGTACAGTACAAAAGAGTAGCTACAATGGTTAAGATAAAGATAACAACTACCATTATGGTTATTATTTTAATTCTGTTGGGGGTTATTTAAGATTAAGAAACTGGGCTATGAATTATAAATAACAAGGGGTGTAACGTTAAGCTAACACGTAACAATTAATCTTCCCACTGAATCCACCAAACTTCCCACTTTTCAAAAAGTCCTATAATGCCGGGTTCAGATTACACTATCTCTTTGTCTGTTAAGAAGGTCGCTGTGTCAGATAAGGCGATTATAGAGTCATAAATTCTTGCTGTTACTTGGCAGAGAGACATGACAGACTACACATTGGTCCCAGACCAATCATAGCTTGTCATCTTTCATGCCATTTGCGTGATGTCATCTGGAAGGAGGTGCTAGGGGCTGACTTCAGGGAACAAGAATTTAAACAAACAATGGTGGTGTGTATGATACCGGCTGTCCTTGTGTCAAAGTAAAAAAAAAAAATAAAAAAAAAACAAAGACAGAAAATAACGACTGTAACCTTTCCTGTTTCACTGTTCCACCTCACAGCACCAACATCATTCCTCTTCCGCTTTGCCATGTTTACAGTTGCGCGTGGAAGAGCGCTCTGTGCTCCTACTGTATTGGTCAACGTTTAGAACACGTCGTGGAATTTGTCGTGTAAGACAAAAAAGTTCTGACATGCTAGTCTTTCTGTCGGGACATCTTGAGGCGTCCAAGAGATGGCGTCGGTTGTCATCCACTATGATACACTACATGGGATAAAACAATCAACTGTCGCGCCGTGCCGACACCCATTTTCGTTTCTGATGCCCTACGTCTGTCTGGTCGGGCTATTATCGGGCTGATATCTTGTAGTCTGAACCCAGAATAACACAATACACAATGTAAATTCTTGTATAACACAATGTGCCACAACCCTTATCTTACTTGTAGACTTTGCATTTATGTATGTATGTTTGTATTATTAATGATTATGCTGTTGTGAATGTGGTCATACAATAAGAAAAAATTATGGAAATTGAAAATTGAGATGCATCAAGACATGTCAAGAACAATTTTGCACTGGAACCAGAGACATACATTGATTTAAATCAAATTGCGACCTAGAAGTTCCCAGCCTCAGATTTTCTTATCAAGCTTTAATAGTAATTAGAGCTCCAATGATTGATCGCAGAAAATTAATCAACAGCTGCTTTGATAAGTTTTTAAGAGTAAATTTATATGTTGAACATTCTCTGGTTCCTGCTTCTCCAATACGAGGATTTCATGCTTTTCTCAGTTTTTATATCATTGTAAACTCAGTATCTTTGGGTTTTGGACTGTTGGTCGGACAAAACAAGACATTTCATGGCATCACAGAGGACTCTGGGAAAGGGAAGGGAATTTCTCACTATTTTCTGACATTTTAAGGACCAACAGATTAATTAATAATCAGCAGATTAGTAATGAAAATAATCACCAGCTGCTAGCTGCAGCTACACTTCACTGTTATGACTGTGTGAAGGGATTCAGATGTTACCTGTCTTTATCATTAACATTAATGTCTAAACTCAACAACTTGTATAAGAAGAAGAATAAGCACAAATAAAAAGCACAGACGTTAAAATCAGACTGGACTGACATCAGATTCAAACTGAATGAAATCATATGAAGAGTGGAATATGCACTTAGACTTAAGGCTAATGCCATGACTGACATCTATATTACAGAGCATATGAAAGGCCCTCAACGTCAGTCTACACAAATAAGCGACGTATTCTCCTTAAAAGGGAATAGCTGCTCGGCAACAATCCACTGAAAACAACAGAGGTATTTTATACGTGGCACCATTGTGACAAGGGATGGTGCTCAGCATTTGTTTATTATGGTTATACATCTTGCACTTCACTGTAAAACAAAAAGCCAAGCCTTCCACTAATGACTCATCACTGAAAGAACACGAGCATCATGTTTACAGGGAGTGAGCAATGAAGTACCTGCCAATTACAACAGTGACTGTTACAACCAAACACAAATATCTATATTGACAGCAGCAAAGGAGTGGAATAAAGTGCTGGTTGGTACAGCAATAAAGATTCACATTAAAACTATAGTTTTCTTAAATCAACAGCTATATTAAATTTGAGGTGCATAGAGTAAAAAGCAACACATTGAGTAGAAAACAAGCCTTTGAGCAGTAACAGAAAGTGGAAAAGAAAGGCTCTTAGGATACTAATGCTTGTTTTGTTAACAGTTGTGATATATTTGACTGAGGATCCTTGACTTCACTACCAAATGGGACAATTTTAAAGCTGCACTAATCAATATTTTCATGTCAACAATGGATCAAATTACTTTGTGTAATGTGAAAGCCCACAGAGAATTTTCACCTAACTCTGTAGTTCCTCTTAGTCCTATGAGTGTTTTAGCATCTTTCAGCTCTTTGTTTTGGTTTTCCAGCTAGCAAACTTGGTTTCTCAACCATGGTTCCACGTGCAGCAGGCAGCCGTTTTAAGCCACAAAGCCCTAACATCCCACTCTATGCTGCCTGCCCAACAGCAGCAGATAAAGTTAGTGACTAGCTGTGTCACCAACTTTATTCTCAATATAATATATTCTCAGATAATGGAGACAACACCAGAGCTAAAAGGCTAGTAAACATTTGTGGGGTGGCCAGGCAGAAACAAATAAATGTTAATGTTGCTCTGTGTCTGTTGAATGTGTAAATCATTGATTGTTTGCCAACACATTCGCTTTAGCAAATCTTTATAAAGGTGGTAATATGTCAATGTTGCGCTTTCAGCTTGTTATACTGCCGACATGAGTCCAATACAAAATAACTTAACATGTTTTTATTTTTACTTAAAGTCCAACTGAAATCACATTTAGTCATTCCTTTTTAAAAATGTATTGTTAATAGGATTTTTTATTATTAAAAGGAAGAAAAATGCTCGGTTTTTTTGTGTCAGTCGGCTGTAGATACGTGTCTGTGTTTGACTTACACCACCAGTGCCGGTGTTACACCGTAGGGAACAAGAGACAAAGTAAACAAACTTGCGCTGTAGCCTGCATGTCATGGGCAGACAGATGCTGGTGTGGTCCTTACTTTTCAATACCACTAACAAGCTAACCAGACCAAAAGTGACATTTGCAGGTCCAACCGTTTACATGCTGTTTAATATTGTGCTGCAGCTGAGCAGCTAATTAGCGGTCTAGCCTGCAAAATGATGTTAGCAGTGCACTTTTCCCCAGTGAATGTTTATTTGGTCGCTCGATCAACGAGCTAAGTTGCAGGACAAGATGTGTGTTCATGGTTGTAAGTTAGATAAGGAGTCTGTGGCTCTTGTGTTGTACTGCTTCTGTCTGGCTCAGTGTGACCGTCTGCTCTGCTTATAATAGAACACAGATCTTTCTGCATTATGCAAGATTTCATTGGCTGTGTCTCCATCTATGTGGACGGATAACAGAAAGTTAATCCCTCAAATTAATGCAAAACTAGGGGAACCAAAAAAAACATCATGAAACCAAAAAATAAAATCAAAATTTCTCCACCTAACCTAAACTAAAGCAGTCTACTACAACAGCCCTGCAATAAATCCTTCATGAAGTTAATAATGTTCGTTTTGTTGAAGAGGTGTTGATTCAACTTTATGGTGATTTTGGCAGCTACAGTTACAGAATAATGCTGTTGAAGTGTTTCTAATATTCTTTCCACCCCATTTATATCAGTAAGGATAGACTAAATGCTAGACGCACCACTCAGTATAACACAATACAATTCAGCAGCACTGCAAACTACAGCCTCCAAATTGTCCGTAAAGTTGAATCAACATCTCTTTAAAATAGTTTCAACAAAAACTGGATGTTAAAACCTTCATGGTGGTAGAATTTACTGCAGGATTGTTGTATTGTAGACTGTATTCATATTAGTTAAAATGGCAATTGAGTGTATTATGACATTCGGTAGTTCAACTAATGTTAATTAACTTTAAAAGTCGATTTGTTTTGGGTTCAGCTCCTGTCAATATTTGTAATAACCAATAAAAGCAATGATTGCGGATTGTCTGTGTAATTTTTTTATACTGGATAAGTGATATTGGACACATTTAATTAAGACAAAAAATGTTGTCCTGCCAGTACTAATACTTTGATACAGCATCAACAGAGTACATTACCCACTGACCATGGTATTGTTATTATAGTCTACTTTCTATTTTTACACAAGTTAAGATAGTTTGGAATTTGCAATCCATCTGAAGTGCATTAGTCTGTAAGTGTTATATGCAGTGATATGACTAGTTTCTGAGCAGATAATAATGTCAAGGCATGTTTGTTAATTGAGGAGAATGATAATTTTGTTTTAAGCCTTTTAAGATCAAGTTAATGGCAGGTCAGATTCGTTTCACTGCGTAAGTCAAGCCAACATTATACTCACTGATCAATCCTTCATAAATTTTTTTGACTATGAAAATACCAATATGCTTTATTGCATAATGAGACGATACCAGTCTGCTAACATCTGATAATTTGTGATTATTCCCTCCGTCACTGCATCCCAAACATCTTTTTACACCATGCAAATATTCAGGTTTTTGTATGCCACATTAGAGGATGATGCTATTCAATGATAAAACTTTGTGTTTAATATACAAGCAATCTATGAGGCACACTTTCAGTATCTAAAGAATAAACACTGCTGTCATTTCAAATGTCTTCTGAGAGCAACGAGAGCAAAAGCACAGTACCTGAAATGTGGCCTTGAATATAAAACATCTGGCTACTCTTCACCCTGCACTGATCGTGGCCCTTTTAATTACTTTCTCATTTGTAGGAGCCACCCAAGGTTCTGTTTATTGTAGCCCACTTCAGTACTGTCATGTGGCCAATGTGGTTGCCATGGTGTGACCATTACGCCATGTCCTTTGAATTTCAATTATCATTCACAGTCTGATTTGGGCTGAGGACATTACCAGGCTGCACAAATATAATTTTCTATCATCTTGAGGAGTCAAACCCCATCCCTGAAAGTCATATCTATAATAATTTCTCTGCAATAGATGTCATTTGATGGCATGAAAAGACAGATTACAGATGGGAAATGATGCTCATTTTTTCTCCAAGTAATTTTCCCAGACTAATGTTTTATGTTACATAGGCTCAATCGTGACAGTGTTTACACAAGGGTGTCAGTTCAAACATGCCAGTCTTCAACGATGTCTTTCAGTATAAATAAAGCACCAGTTCATTTAGATAATGATGGAGCTCTCACTCAATAACAATCGAGACAAATGGCAACACAGCCAAGTCCTACTTAAAGAAAAAAAGCACTGCACTCCACACTTAGTTAGGTAAGCCTTATTTGTTCAAAATAGTTGCTCTTTCATCACCCAAGTGCTAAACAATGCCCAGGGACAAGAGGTGGATTGTGTCCACTTAGTCATTATCCCTGCTAACCATTTGCAGTCCATCAATGTATAGACTGACAGGACAGGTCTAATCCACATCTCTTCCACACTTGACCTCCAGTCAATTCTCATGTGTGAGAACATATTTGTTAACACCTTGACTCTGTATACAGCGTGCTTCATCTAGGCAAGTGCAAAGTTCAAACTGAGTGGTCATTCAATGAGATACTGTATCATGTGGAGGTTCTCTCCGCTGCTGTACATCTTCATTGAATTTATTCATTGTCACTTGTAAGAAAGCATTGATCGGATGTAAATGATGATCTGTGGAATGTTTTCAACTCAGCAAACATGTGACAGATTGAGACAAAGAAGGCATCCGCTGTTGTGATGAATGGATAGGAGGCTGAGCACCTTTCAGTGCTCTTTCAGCAACACAATCCACAGAGAGAGAACAGTTGCACAATGAGCTGCTGAAAACTGTTTCTATGACACACATTAAGTTGATCATTTTAATGTAAATTATGACATAATATTTGGTTTACTGCTTGAAAGTGTCATGAATGGATATTATGCCCGCTTACAATTATTACAAGAGGTTATCATACAATGGAAATGACCACAGTCGACAACATCATTTAGCATTTATCATTATCCTTACCTGGCTCCATCATTAAATGCTACACCTCATAAAATCTTCCTTTTCATGTTTGACCCTATGTAACATTAAAGAGATACTCCGTTTAACTTACAATGTGCTCATATCCACAGGCAGATGTTAAGATACAAAGCAATGCGGCTGCGTGACTGCAGTCTATGTATAATCCAAGGCACTCTGTAGTCCTTTTAATTGCCGTCCAAAATACTCATAAATATTTGATGTTGTGGAGATCCCACCAGATATCACCGTTTCCAAGAAGAGTCTGCTAAGGTAAGAGACATCAAAGATAGTGTCAAGAAAATGTGTCAAATATGTTTCAAGAAATGCTCTGAAAGGGAATATTTGAAAGTGTAAAAAGGTGGAGCTGTTTGATCTGTATAGAGAAGAAAAAACATGCCAAATTCAGAACAGCAGTTTTACTGTAGTAGCCTCCCAACCCTGACCCAGTGGTCGACAGTCATATCTCATGGGACTAGTGTCAATGCAGCCTTGTGTTCTGCCTGAGTACCAATTGATTTCTGCAATGACACATAGCCCTGCACCACCATTACGTGGCCTGGGCAATCCACTCAATTCATTAAAATCAAATCCTTCTTAATCAAGCTCTCATATGAGCAGGGGCTGGCACCAAAATAGTTGATTTTTTTTTTTGTTTTTACAAATTTTTAATTTGTGAATTCTTGTATTTTTTGTAAAATGGGTATGTTTTTTTGGAGTTTATATTCCACTTTTTAGCATTGCTAACAACACTGAGTAAGCCTACGAGATGCCTTTCAGATTTTAAGGCTATAAAACAGAATTAAGCACAGACCAAAGGCTTAACAAAATGCTGCTATCATACATAAAAAATGAAATGGTTCCTATTTCATTCATTGTTGTTCCTTAAGGCGACTCTATCAGGCCACACAATGGAGGTTGCAGTTAACATATGAAATGGATTCTCTCACGCACCGCTGATGTGATGATAGTGAATCAAGCAAAGCGAGGCAGAGCAATACGTAGACTAGACAGCTCAAGTCACAATTCATTTTCCTGCTGCAGATACACCTTACAGTCAGTCTCTTCAATGTTATGCTATAAAAAAAAAAAAAATGGGGTTGTCACAAAAGATAAGTCTTGTCTGGGCCCATGACCTCCAGAATAACAACAGAAATGCAGGTGCTTGAGGAACCAATCAACTCAGAGGTTTTGAGTAGCAGCTAGATTAAAAGCAAAACCTGCCTGCAGTATTATATTATTCCCTGGCTTTGCTTGTGGTTTTGATGACCAGAAAAGAAAGGGGGGGGGGGAGCTGAATATCTACGTTTGAAATAAGGTACATCCAGAAAAAAGGAGCTAAAATTCTATACTGCTTTTAATAAAATCTGACCGTGTCAGCAATAATAAAACCAATTTCAAGCGCTTTTTGTTAAATGCATCACTGCCACTTGTTATTGCCTCAGCAGAAACACTCTAGGGTGGCGGTAGATCAAAAGACAACATAGCAGGATAATACACTAGCTAATTACCACTGGCTATTAAAAGCCAATTCTGTATATTTGACAGGAATAACAGTAGACAAAATACATGTCAAGCACTGCAGGAGGAGGGAGACAATGATGGAGCGGAAAGGTGTTGTGGATGAAGTATTTTCCCTGTTCAGTGGTGACCTTTTATTGAATCCATCCTTGGATGTTTGCAGTGATGACAAATCTTTAGAAAGAGGAATATAACATTTAGCAGTCCTTGTAAATGCCTTATTGCTGTTCTTTTCATTCAAATTTAAAAACATGGCCATCTGAAGACTCTTAGTCCTGAATAAAAACTCGTCACAAACACAGATATTAGAAATTATTAGGAAAAACCTCTCAGTACGAGTATGAAAGTTCATTGCTGATCTTAAAAACACTAGTTTGACCAAAAAAACAAAAGAAAAGAAAAGAAAACAAATCTTAACTCAATTACAAGCTTTTTCTTTACTTAGGTCACATGATGACAACTGAGAAAACATTCACTGAGGAAGAATTTCTGGAAAAAGCTAGTAGAGATTGTTGAGTTATTGTTATTGTTGAATATTGTTATTTAATTAGGGGTGTAACGGTACACGCTATTCATGTACCTCGGTTTTAGGGTCACAGTTCGGTACGGGCTCAAGCACTCTGACCATATGTTTAATTTCTGTATTCTCTGGTCACATATCCAGAGTGATAATCACTCCTATGGCATTAGTTATTACTTTGCCACGGTCCGAATCTGCAGAGAGAGGCTGCTTGGACGCGTTCTCGTTTGGCTAATCGACACATTCAGGTGATGACATGTTTGAAGTGTTTCCACAGACATACCAAACTTGAGTTGAACAATGCTGACATACAGTTTGACACTAAAAGTTGCCGGGAAACTGTAATGCTCCCATTCAGTGGATCTTAATGTCACGGGAGGATCCTCCAGTTCTGCTTCCTCATTTGTGTTTGCCATTCGGATGGCAGCGATACTACATGAGCTTGACTAACCTGGCTAACAGGACTAAGCCGACTAGCATGCTACAACTGAGAGACAACAATTGAGGCACTGCTGAAACGTTCCGGGTAAAACTCGTTGTAATTGTTTGGGTGACAGGGCGTACCAAACCGAGGAATTCGCATACCGAACTGAACGTCCTGTACCAAACGGTTCGGGGTGAATCCACGTACCGTTACACCCCTATATTTAATACAACACCCAAGATTATAGCCTCAAAAATGACTATAGAGTTTAATCAACACCTCTCTCACACAATGTCAACAAAACTGATTATGATCAGCTTTAAAAGGTGGCTGTTTTTCTAGTATTCCAGTATTAAGTACCCTATTGAAAAAGATCTTTAAACAGAATTTGTAACAGACCAAAATATCTTTAAAAAGACCCTATTTGTAACATTTCTTGTATCACCAACTTGTAATCAGAGCCCATTTATTATTTAAACCCCCCCAAATTGTTGCCATTTTTTCCTCAATTACAGCATTTTAATATTAGCTGGTCATAGCTTGTGCTTCCCCATCAGAAGCACAAGCAGGCAGATGTTGCTTTGCAGATCTGTTTAGTTTTATTTTCCTATTCTTAAAAACAAATTGAGGTCCAGTATGTCACAGTTGAGTTATCACCTTTGCCTGGAAAAAACCCTCTGCCCTCAGCAAAACACAGTGATAGCATAGCCTTCTGATAACATAATTTTTTTTATGTTGAGTTTAGAAACAAACTATCTAATAAAACACTGATTATATCTGTGTGCTCTGGTAATTACTTTTCATGACATTCCCCCTCAAGAGGTAGCATACAATCTGTGCTGACCTGCCAAATTACCACCATAATGCCTCCCTCTCCAATTAACACCCAAAAGATCACCTCGAAGGCTGATGATGGTACCCACTGTTTTAAATAAACCTTGAGACGCAAACTGTATTTTAAATCAAACTTAAACAGGAGCATTAATAGTTTCATAGTTTAGAAAATAGCTAAACAGGTCTATCTGTATGCACAATCACCACAATAAGGTGACAAAAACAGATTGAATGTTTCCAAAGCTGTTGTCTTAAGGTTATTTATGTATTTACCTTATGTGAGCATTAAAATTGTAGGTGTCTTAAAGGGTGTGTTAGTGCTTCATTTGCTGACTACTAAATGCAAGAGGTTAATACGTCAATACAGTCACTAGTCAGCTAGCCACTAGCAACTTGACTCACACATGATCTGTGTACATTTCTGGTACTGACAAATATGCTGGATGTAGGCAATAACCTTGACTTCTTTCTCTACAAGTCTTTATCTACTGTAACTCCTGAGGCAATAGAAGTAATTCACATAGTACACATTCATGTGTTTGGCATCACACCACGAAAATGTAGATATTTGTCCATTTAGTTATCATCAACAACAAAACAGAGTTCAAAGCCGTCGTTCTCCCTGTGCGTGAATTCCTCAGCAACTGCATTCAACTAATTCACCAAGACAAGATGACAACAGTATCCAACTGTTTTTGGGCGCCGAGGAGAAAAAGGAAAGGCAAGTTTTATAATGCATGCCTTCCTGTGTGTGATGTCTCCATGGTATAGTCAAAGCCCTGAATTTCCTCTCACAGCTCTCATTAAGGCAGTGGTGTCAGGCACTGGCAGAGAAGAAGGGCGATTTTATCAGTGATTTAATTAATCATCAAAACTCCCCGCTCCATACATTTCTCTCTTATTCATTCTTCTTGCCCATCACTCTTCCTTCAGCTTCTTCCAAAGGCGTATATCACGGAAACACACACATATATATTGAAACACACACCTGCTCTTTTTCAAGACACTGCAACACAAGTAGCCTTGTCTTTTCTCTCAGTTCCCCTGACTTCAACTTGCTCCCTCCCAGACCAGCAGGCAGCAAAAGTCCCAAAAAGCAATGTCACCACTATTCAGGATGCATCGCATTCTGTGAATTACCACCACAAAAGGAGAACTCTCTCTCAGCCTGCCCAGAACTGAGAAAGATAATAGCCTAGTTCAACAGATAAGCTCTTCCTTCCTCCTTCTGAGTCTTTCAACATGCTTAGCACACAGACAGCCTCTGCCAGGATGAATTAAGGCTTCAGTATTTCGCAGGACTGAACAGCCCTTCAGATTAGTAATCCAAGATTGCCCATTTTATGCTTTGAGCCTATACCCCCTTTTGTTTCAGAGTCTCTAGCAGGATGAAACTGACAAAAAAAACCTCCTCTAATTTATCTCTTACCTGGTGTTGAGGCTCAAAGCTGGACAGAGAAGCAGTAAGCAAATAGCTTGGATGAATTTCATAGCTGTCTCACACTCCCGTTCCTTCTCAGATGCTTTTTGCCTTTCCCCCCGTGTCTCTCTCCTTGCTCTCTAGCTCTCCCACTGGCTGCCTGGGTTTTTTAGCGCACTCTCATACACACACACCCACACACACACACACGCCAGAGACACACAAGCAGCGAGGCAGACAGATGCAACACAGTGGCTCGGCGAGAGGGAGGATCTCTGGCTTTAAATAACACAGGGACACGGACCGACTTACTAATGGAAAGGAGCGGGTGGGGCTGAAATCAAGAGAAGGAGATGTGGGAGTGATATGATGTCAGCGCTGTGCAGCTTCAGCTATTGGTGAGAGGCATTCTTGCCATTGTTGGGTGCCAGTTGTTCCTCCAACAACACACCTCTCCATTCATTTTATCCTTAGCCTGTTTAATACCTGCAGTGTAATAGGTAGTGATACAGAAAAACATTTAGCGGAAAGAGTGGGCAACCCGGGTCGCCACCGCAATAAAACACTAACCAGGTTAACAGTTCAGTCACAGCAAAGTCACAGTTCAGTTAAGGTAAGATACTAATAGATTAAATGTAATTAGTAATGAAGCTCTGTACTGAAAACAGAAAGCACTGTTAGGATGTTAATGAACACTGAAAATGAAATAAAAGAAAAATCAATTACCTTCAGTAAGGGAAAGATCCCACGCTAATTGAAATAATAATCTGTGATGCCAAGTATTATTTTAATTTTTCTCTCTCTGCTTTTTTTTCTTCATTAGGCTTAAATTAATTTCCTTTGCTTTCCAGATAAATGACATGTCCAATAACATCAAAGTAAACTAATGCACTTTTTTTATTTAGCTACAACTGGATAAACTGAAATTGTGTTCTTAAGTAAAAAAAACTTGCTGAAATAAGTATTTTAAAGAGCAAAACAAAAACTGTCATGTCAGAAAACTAAACTAAATTCTAAAAGAAAGAGTTAGAATCATTACATTTGTACAGAGTCAACAAAGATGAAAACTATTGTGTTTATTAAAATCTTGTAAGAACAAGATTTAAAAAAAATAGATAAAATAAAACAAACAAAAAAAAAAAGAAGTAAGATTGGGCGATACAGAGACAGAGCACATACTCTGAAAACCACACCCACCGGAGGAGAAAACAATTGGTGCCATAATATGCAACCAAGGGCT
>LKNJ01005269.1:0-24538 GCA_002120245.1 Maccullochella peelii
CTCCCTCATCTTTTTAAGTGGGAGAACTTGCACAATTGGTGGCTGACTAAATACTTTTTTGCCCCACTGTATGTTCAGATCCTCTTCAGTGCTGTTACCAATGCCAGCATGTAAGATAAAAGAAATAAAATTAAAAGACAATTTAAAAATCCTGAGGTACAGCTTGACAGAGCCCCTTCCTTCCTTACAGGTCTTTCTATTTGGGGAGAGGGTTTAACAGAGATGAGCATCTGAGAGAGGAAAGATGTATGAATGAAATGGCTGAGTATCTTTGGAATATTTTACCCCCCTCTATTGGCAGCAATGTGATTTACACACGTCAGTGTCAGGTGTGTGTTGTGTTGTTCTCATTAACTCTCAATAGATCGTAGAAATATGAGATAAAGATTACAGGCAGCAAACAGAATCTATATACAGCTCAGATTATTTGTATAGTGTACGTACAGCATTACAGTACATAATTACAGAAATATTACATTTAATCTGCTTTACATTCACTCCACATCAACTTAAACACTGCCAAAATGCTGAACACAGATCAGTAGTCTCTCCATCCCCTTAATCAGAAGGTTTTATTTTATTTTTCTAATTCACATTATTTGTATTATTATTCTACTATATGCTTTTAATAATATTCTTAAAATAACAAGAAGTCTCAGGCAGGATCCTGACATGAATCTCCTGGTATCCGACACATTACATTTAATTCCCATCTCCTCTTTAGTCGAATGGATGAAGTTTAAATTTGTGAACATTTGGTCCATTTGAAAATAAATTCTTATTTGGGTGAAATAAGTGACACAAACCCTTACAATAGCATCTGGTACAGTATTACTATCAGAGGTTTGTAGTGGAGGAATCCTGCAAGTGACGAGTAAAGAGGCTCAGAGAACTCAAGTAATGGACTATACATTCTTCATAAAGTGCTAATCAATAGGCTAAATTGAATGTCTGATTACAATAAAGAGGATGACTCTTTCTACATACCATTGTCATGATGAAGCACGGTATTCCTAAGAAATGTGTTCACCTATTTTTCGCTGACTGGATATGAGTTGAGGGCGTCAGAGTTGCATAGCGTAGGCTACTAAATAAATAGCTGCGGAGGTAGAGAGAGCAGCATCCATCCTCCTGACAGACCGCTGCAGCCTCAGCAGACAACATTTACGATGGTAGGTGGAGGAGGGAGAGCAGACATGGAGAGACTTCTCAGTGCCAACACGTCTGTAACTCAGAGAGACGTTTTCCTCCTCAGATGATATTTTTACAGAACATGCCGTGACTGCAGCTCTCACTTTACTGATCATTTCAACGTGTAGTGAAAAGAACTAACAAGAATTTCCAGAATTTTGGTTCATTTTCAGTATTTTCAAGAGTAGCCTAGATGGATAATCTAGATAATCTGTTCCACCTGTGACACCAGTCCGCTTGTTTGCTGTTTTCCTTATATTTTCCCGTATTTCTCCGTGTTTCCTCGTTTTACTTCGTTGCATTTCCTTGTATTTCTTAATATTCATCATATAACACCGTGTTCCCTTGGATATTCCTCTATCCTTTGCTGTTTCCTCCTTCCTTCCAGATGTTGGTATCGCTCTTCCCGGTGGTGCTGCTGTCAATGCGCGCCACTCTGGTTGACGGCGTCGCGGCGTCGCTCCTGACCTTCAGAGACACGGACCCGATCACCGGTAGGCAGGTGGACTGCGACCGCTGCCCCCCCGGGACCTACCTGAGCGCACGCTGCACGTCTACAACCAAGAGCGAGTGCGCGCCGTGTCCGCCGGGTTCCTTCACGGAGCTGTGGAACTACATCGGCAAGTGCTTGCGCTGCGGGGTGTGCGGCCAGAACCAGGTGGTGAAGACGGCGTGCAGCGCGAACAGCAACTGCCAGTGCGAGTGCCAACAGGGATATTACTACAAGAAGAGTTACGGCATGTGCGTCCGCCACAGCCAGTGTACGTCGGGACAAGAAGTGCTGACTCGAGGTAGGATGCTGCTCCCACCCGGAGTCTCCATCAGAACAGGTCCAGAACATTTATAGCTTTTCATGTGGGGGAGATCAGGAACTGGATTACCACGGTGTCAGGGAGCTTGGGTGCCCTTAATATTTAGGCTATTTATAGGTAAAAAGAATAAAGTCTATTAGTAACTTTGAAATGTTTTCTTGAGTTTTCCAATATTTGACACATAAATATTCCCGATGACTCCTAACATGGACGTACAGACTGATAACCCATAAGTGATGCTGTAATAACCTCTTACATTTCGTTATGTCAAAGATATGATAACAAAGACTCTAATACCCACAATGCCCTACGTAATTCGGTGCATTCCCTGCATACTGTGGCGACTTTATTTGCTGCTTGCAATATTATTTCAATAACTGCTTCCACTGAAGACGTGTTTGAATTTAGTTGAAAACCTCTCTTTTAAATACACAGGCACATTTGGCTCCACCCACTTAACTAATACTGTTGCCATGGCGACAGCATTGTCATGTTACAGTCTGTAATAACTATATCCCATTAGATGAGCCTGTTATTGATGTATGTTCGTTTTAAAGTAGTGACGCTTGTTTTTTGGAGTTGAACAGCATAAGAAACAAAGCATAAGCACACTCCATTATACTACTGCCTATAATGCTATAATACTGCCCCACAGAGGCAAACAGTGGTAACTAGATTTACATTTACACTGCTTACAAATTATTTTATCACACAGCCACTAACATCTGTGGAATGATGCTCCTTAACAAGCCCACTTATGCACCGAAATTTAACTTTGGGTCATTTCTCTTGGATTCGGAGCAGTTCAATGTTGCCGTTTTTGGTCAAATTGATTAGTATGTAGCCATTTCTCACATATGTATGTTTCCAAAGTGCATGTCATATGTTTTGTTGCTGTACTGACAATAAAAGCATGATTAATAATATATACACATGTTTTGATCAAAGTAAGAAGTGGTCCTTGTTACTGCTCAGTACAACATAATGTGGTTCTTGTCCTTTATCTAAAACGAATGCACATGTCTCCTCCAGGTACAGCTCATAAGGACACAGTGTGCCGCACTTGTCCCAACGGCACCTACTCCGACACCGTCTCTGCTCACCAGAACTGCACGGAACACAAAAACTGCAACGCTGCAGGGCTGCAGCTGGTGCTGAAGGGCTCCATCTGGCACGACAGTGTGTGCGCGAGCTGCGAAGAGCTCGAATCAAGAGGTAAGATCGCCCGTTCATAAAATGCATACAGAAAAAGGGAAAGGAGGAAGGAACATGTTGTTGGCTACACATTTTAAATCACCAACACATATTTTCCAGCACAGCACATTCATTTTTACATCAATTTCCAACCTTAAAGGCAGCCACTGACCAGTTATATTCTCTTAATTTCCTAAGAAAACATCTAGGTGCATTGCTGGGTGGTATCTGCAACATGAATTTAAGTTTGCAGACTGAAATCGGAAGTGTGGTTTTCAGTACAACGACTTCTGATTTGTCTGTGTTCAAGTTCAAAAAGAGGTTTTTGTCACCCAGTGGTGGATGAAATTTAGACACTCATGCAGGAAGTCATGTTTTGGGATAGAGGGATAAGAGGGTCAAGGGAAAGACATCCTCCATACAGATGTGAAACTTAACCAGCTTCAACTAGAGTTGAAATATGCTAAAGATCCATCACGTTTGATTTATTCACCTTTATTTTCTTTGTCTAAGTTACATTATCGTCCCATGCTAATGCAGTTAAATAGGGACCCTTTCCAAGGCTGTGCTGAAAGACCCTCTGACATCCAATATTTAAAAGTCAGCTGGCCGCCAATTACATCACAGTATGGACAATCAGAATGGCAAAATTATAACGTCATAAACAGTCTTATCTGAAGGACTTGTTTGCCTTGCTCTCAGGCTTTTTCAAGGTTCCTCATCAGTTGCTGATTGATGATGTTCCTTATTTCTTGCAGACGGAGCCAACTACCTCAAAGAAATCATCCCGGCTTTCTTCGTTCACCAGAAAATGCCCATCAGGCGGCTGCGTCGCATCGTGCACAATCTCCCGTTTGAGGGCGGCAAAAGACAGGGAGGAACTTCGGGACTTAGCCCCTCAGATCTTAACGTAAGGCTCAACACTTGGGTCTCTTCTGCCACGGCGAAGCAGATTCGGCAGCTTCCGGGGATACTGACAAAAGCGGGAGCAAACGGCGCTGGTGAGAAACTAGAGATCAAGCTGCAGAGAATCGACTCTCATCTGAATGAGCTGTGTCACTTGGGGAACGAGGTGGAAGTAGTTTTAAGGTCAGGGTAGGCTTGTTATAGGTACCTAAGTCCAGTCCAGTGTTCATTTGAAAAATTTTTTTTTTTCGTGTTGTTAAAAAATTGCTGCCCTAATTGAGATGCACTGATAATACAGGATTTAGTACTTTATGCATTAGTTAAAGGAGAATCAAGGAGGTCAATTAGAGGAAGAGTTCATTTATTTCCATCTGCATCTGGCTAATTAACATTCCCTCCTTCAGTGCATTTGAGTTTTTTCTTGTTTTTTCTTCAAAAAATCAAATCAACAATCCAAATTTGCTTGTGTCACCTAGCTTGAAATGACCTACTGTCCTGTGTAACCAGATTTTAAGAATAGTAATGAATGTTATAATAAACTATGCAAAGAAAAACGTTTTGGAGGACACTACATTTCAGGTCAGGTGATTGACAGGAATAATACCATGTTATGTAACGTAATGCAGATCTAATATCAAGAAAAATGTACATTCCTCATATATGTACTGATTTAAGTACCTTTATGAGATCATATGTGCACCTTTTGGTATCTAATTGTACTCTTCAGGTACAAATTTGCTGCAAGGATACTCCTGTATGTTGCACCTGGGTCTCCAAAACACAAAATTCTGGTATTTTATTTCTGGGAGTGAAAACAGAGAGAGAACCTGCACTATTGATGCTTAAAAAACAAACACCGGTAAGAAGTGTTAGCCTACAGTATATCTACCTCTTCCTATGTCTGCACCGGTCCTGCTAATTTCAATGGTTTAATTTTGTGTAATGGCTCAATATGTGAACTGAGATCTTAATTTATTCTGCTATTTATATCAACGAGGTAAGTTGTGTACTAAGAGGGATGAGGTGGTGTAGCTCGTGTGTTTGCCATTCGTTATTTTTGTATGCAAGTGAAGCTGGAACATGTGTGGCTGCTTTTGAATGACGCTTAAATAAACTTTAATCTGTAATCAATGGTAATCGTTTTTTACATCATTTATTTATTAAGTATCATTAGTCTTGGTAAAGAAATCAAAAAAAGGTTTTTATTCCAGAACCAATTCCTTTTGAAAGGTTGAACACATTTAGATAACAATTTGTCTAAGAAAGTAGGGGATAATTAGTCTTTTTGCTGCCACTAGTCCAAACTATAGGGAGTTTTGCTCAGTCACTGATTCAAAATATGAGTTTATTGTAATTTCAACCACCAAAAATACAGCTGAGATGAAACATTTCTTTGAGACGAGAGCACAAAAAACATAAATACATCACAAGTCACAAGACATCATCTATTTGGTACCAACAAAGCATCTTCTTCTGTTTGGCGATAGATTTGCTCAAAATCGACAACAACTCTCCAACATCAGGTCATTTTCCTAATATCCTGAAAACTGCAGTCATCAAAAGAACAGCCTAGATACATGTGTGATTTGTTACTACAGATCCTTAATCAAAATTGCCCTTCATACGTAAAATAATTGAAAAAAGTCATTTACATTTTGAAATATTTTAGTCCTAGTTGGATCTATTGGATTTTAATGCTTGACCATACAGTACTACTAGACAGGCAAACTGGGTTAGACTCTCAGACACAGTCCTAAAGGGGTTCAAGTCCTATCTACAGGACAGGAGCTACTTTGTCACATGTTGCAACTATGCATCTCAGTGGACAAACATGACATATGGAGTTCCCCAAGGCTCAATCCTCGGGCCCCTTTTGTTTAACATTTACATGCTTCCATTTGGTCAAAACATTAAATCCCCTATCATAATATGCAGGTCACACCCAACTCTCTCTGCAAGTCTACTAAACAAATCAGTGATTGGATGTGCCAGAAATTCCTTCAGTCAAACACACCTGTGCTCATGTCTCTGCACTAGTTTCCAGTGTTTCGGTGACTAGTGCAGAGACATGAGCATCAGGTTAAATTACTGCTGTTCATCTATAAGGGCCTGTGTCCACATAGCGTTTTTTTCTGAGCGCCAGCATCTTTTTCCAGTTGTTCCCAATGAGAAGCTCCGAGCACTCTTAGCTGTAAATCTCCGAGCTTTTCAGAAAGGCGCTGGTGTCGTCACTGGCACTTTTTTTCAGGAAACAAATCATATATTAGAAATGGCTCGTCACCCTGGTAACCAACAAAATGGAGCAGAAACTTGTTCTGACCAGATGTTGCTGGTGAGTGTTGTAAGCTTGTTAAAAATCCACATGCAGATGCAGGGTTTTTTTCTCTCACTGCACAAGTGCTTCATCCCAGCTCTCCCCAGTGCCCTGCCAGAAAAAAAAACGCTATGTGGATGCAATGATTTAGGACTGAAATACTGTACATCTCTGACTGCCTTCTACCATATGAACCACCCCGGTCTCTCAGGTTAATCCGGTAGTGATCTGCTAACTGTTCCCAGAGTCCAAACTAAAAAAAACAAAGCAGCATTTAGTTACTCTTAGAACTAACTTCCAGAAACTATAACTCACTCTGACTTCGACTAACTTTAAAACCAGGAGAAAAGCTTACATGTTCTCCACTGCCTTTGACTCAATGTAAAGCATGCATCATTATCCTCCTTGCACTCCTCCTCATTATCCATGTTTTTAATTGCTTTTATAATGATTTTTATACTTTTAGTGTTTCAATGTTTTTGCTGTGTATTTCCTGTCTTTCCATGCACTTCCATGTTTTAAATGCATTATGTAAAGCACTTTGAGTGACTTTTTTTGAATGACATGTGATACTATACAAATAAACTTGCCTTTCCTTGCCTTCACCCCAAGCTTTTCTCGGATAAAATGCATATCTAAAGCTTGGAATTAGGTGACTTTTTGGGCTGTCAAGCAGACAGAGTTTCAAAAAAATTTAATGCAATATAATGGAAAAATGTTGTTGAGGAAGATTGCATTACAGTATTTGTTTAGGTGATTAAACAAAGCCATTTTGGCAATCATTTAAAGTTCTCATGATGTATTTTCCCATTCAAGTTGAGCAGTGAAACTGAAAGCTCAGCTGGAAAACAAAAACAGAAACATGAGGTTTCATGGACATGCCTCTGAGTCACTGGTCTGCAGTGCTTGTCATGAGAGTGTGTCTGTTATGCAGTAATTGTACAGTGGATAAGTAATGAGTGGAGAAGCCCATTATGTGTCAAGATGTGGGAAGATGTTTTGTCTTGTCTGTCTGTCTGTGGTCCAACATCTGTGTATCTCTGAACTCCCATCAACCTTTCCCACAAAAATTTAAAACTGACATGTGACAGATTGTATTGCATAATACTAAATATCTAGTAAATATTACATTTCAGTCATTCTGTCATTTGTCTCTAATATGACTGAAGTTCCTCCCTGAATGCAGCTACAGAAAAACAAGCTTAAATGTTGCCTGTTGTTTCCTCTGGCTTTTAAGGGCTGCAATTAGTCAAAGAGCTGCTATTATAGAATAAGGTGGTTTAAGGACACATGGTGCAGAAAGAACAATAATTACTGAGGCAGAGACAGCTTTGGATAGATGCACTGTAAAAATATCCATTGTGTTGAGTCATTTTGACTATTTTTGTGTCCTAAAAGTATAATATTTGTCTTAAAAGAGGTGGAAAATCCTATCAGTGGAATGACTTAAATTTTAACATCTTCTCAAATAAGTTAAAAGAATTTTCTAGGAATTAGAATCTTGAAACACGCAAAATGAGGAAGATCTGCACCAATCTACCAGGAATGTGTTCTTGCTGCTTTTAAATCACCGGGACTTCAAACAGCACAAGCCCTTTGCTGTCTCACTGTACTGAACTACGGTAACTGTGTGGGAATGATACCACTTTATCATGGACTCAACTAACTAACACCAACAAGATTACTATGAAACAGAAGGGCTTTCTGGCAGTAAATCTGCAGGTAGTAGTCTTCTCTGGAACTTTTTCAGGGCAAAGCCTAAGAATAAATAGTTTCCCTGGGAAACGGAGGGACAAGTGATAGCCAGAGCCCAGTGAAATAATCACACATATTCTGGCTGCACACCATGGAAAAACATCACAGTGCACATTGGGAACAACACTGCACGTTGTCCTTGAGTTCATTGTCTGAGAAACACAAACAATCAACAGGACCGGAGTTGTGATACGACGTCTGTTCCGCACAATGTGGTTGGTTGATGCCTTTATTCACCGAGCGAAAGCTCCGAAAAATCGACCCGTTCTGAAAAAAAAATTACGTCACATTTTTGTAATATTCGTTTTCTGTGTGAAAGTACTCATAACAAAAACAACAGATCAAAAATATATATTGACGTGTGAATTAATCGCACGAAAAAAGCCCACCTCTGGCAATCTAAGGTCAAAATGTTTATCTTAAATCTCTAATGTCTCATTGATTATCTACTATATTAATTATATTATATATTATTATTAATAAACATGTATTTTCACTAGTACTAAGGCAGAGAGTGTTTCATAGTGGTCTTCAAATTAGCATGTTTAACACTAACAAATACGCCAAGACTTAACAATAAGCAGCTTTTTAGACAAAATAAAATGCTTCAGTAAAATGGAGGGGATGAGGGACGCGTCACTTTCAGACAAACAGAAGCTGATTATTCATTAGAGGCTGAATGTTATCAGTGGCAGTGTTATCTCACAGACTGAAACATAAACATATCCAAAACCACAGGAAAAGGAGTAACAAACATGGGGTTATTTGGGCTATAAATACTTTGTCCCGTAAATCTGGAACTGGAAAGTACATACTGTTAACTTTTAATAGTGAAACACATCATAAGCCCCGTCACTTTTACAAATGCCTTTAAATTAAAGGGTCAAAGTTTAGCCAATGTGAACTTGTGGGAGAGATTTATTGCTGTGATGTTTTATTATACTGTCAAAAACCACTGTCCTCTATAATTTATGATCATTTGAGCGGCGTGGGAATATTTGATCTCTACTATCTATATCTCGCTATACTCTCGGTATGAGTATCAGTCAAGCATTTCTCCAATTTTGAATCTCACTCTCGGGCATGAGTTTTAAGCATGTAAGTTTGGCTTATACGTTTTTAATTCCATATAAGAAACACTGGAAAAAAAAAAGTATTCATATGATTCACAAGAAAATTAAGAATCTAAAAAGCTAATTAACTGCTCTTCCCTGCTCATGTCTTCACGTCACTGTCCATCAAAGATCTTTCCAAAATTATTTTCACTCATTTCCAGGTTAAGTTTCTGGGTAGAACGAAGCAAAGAGCATCTGAGGGCTTCATGTGAACAGTGTAGAGAGATCAGTGTGTTTTAGCGCACTTGTGATGTGTTTCAAATCATTTCTTTTTTTAGACGAGGAGTCCTCAGGGAGCCTATTGAGGTCCTGCAGCGACGTCAGCATCACTACATATATTGTAAGGAGAAATGGAATGCACAGGAACAACAATGGCTAATTCACTGGTTATTTGTTCGTTTTGTGAATGAGATACTAAAGCCGGTATCCACTTTCTTCTCCAGACTTCTTGTCTCACGTAAGATCTGAACCAGTGCTTTCAAATCTTCCCAGGTTGCTGTATTCAGCTGTCGCAAAAGTTGGACTAAGGTTCCACAAATTGCAAATGGTGCCAGGCTCAAGTTACACAGATGATTGTCACTTGCAATTTGTACATTTTCAGGTCCTGCAGGGCTCTCGCATGTCTATGCATGGGTCACACATGGGTTGTTTCTGATTAGGGAAAGGTGACAGGAGAAGAAATGATCGCAGGTGAACTTGTGGCTAAAGATGTGTCCACTTACAAGATCAGATTCATCCCACACAATGACGAGGCTTAGCAGTTTTTAATTAGCAAATGTAAGTAACTTCACAGCATCCACAGGCTTCATATGACCATAACATGGCTTACAAAGATGCAGGTCAAACATGCTGTTTAGCGTAATCAGGCTCGGTGTATGAAACAAATGTTTTCTTTTTAGTTCATATATGAACAAAAGTTACAATTTTTTAGTAGTTCTATTTTCTGGTTCTCTGAAGTACACCTTCTTTTAAAAAAAATCCAAGTAATGCTTTCAGTGTCAGGGTATGGGTGTTTAGCAGCCTAGGAGAAGAACCCAAAAGCAGACATACAAGGAGGTGGAAGCCGTACCAAGGTTTATTGAACCTCAGCTTAAACCGGCTGGCAGGTAGACCAGCAGGTGAACACTGGTAAATCCAAAAAATACTGAAGCATGAAAACTCACAGAATCCAGGGAACAACAAAACACACTGACCACTAGCAGCAGACACAAGACAATGACACCCCACGGAACAAAGGACAAGGACCAGTATAAATAAGGAAGACACTGACGAGGGAATCAGGAGCAGGTGTGCACTGGGAAGCAGGTGAAGAGACTCAAGGATAATGACACCAGGGCAGGGACACACAGGAAACACGAGACAAGACAACCAAAACACAGGAAACAAGACCGACCAAGACTGCAAAACACAACAGGGGCAACCGAAGACTACTCATAATAACACAAAGAGCCCAAATCATAATACCAATAGTCCAGATCGTGACATTCAGTTAACTTGAAATACATAATTTATAACATAATCACTGCAAAATCTGGGCTCCCAAGTTTAACCACCATTTAACAATGATTTGTTCATTTCAGTTAGCTGATATCTATCACTAGGCTGAATTAAATCTCTATCATGTTTACATGATACATTTATCCACCCCACGCGAGTCACAGTGAGGGGGTCAGGGTGGTTGGTGGCTATACAAAGTGCAAGACTGAGGTTCCTGTCTGTGGTTTGGTTTAGGCAACAAAAGCACTTTGGTTAAGGTTAGAGAAAGACTGGTTTCAGTTAAATCTTAATAAACACATTGTGTCTTAAGTCACTGCAAACTTTTTCTGTGTTAAACCAAGACCATGATCTTTTCTGAACCAAGTGCTGCCATTGCCTGAACATAAGCATAACAAAGAGATATTGCTGTAGTCACAAGATTGGATATTTCTTTTCAGTATTAACATTTTTGCGACTTGCCAGATACATTAATAACATTTCCTCATTATGTTAACTGCCTGTTACTGGTAAACATCAAGATTTGTTGTTTGTTTTGTCTGTCTTTAGAGCCACCATTCTGTACCGACGTTCAAACGATCATTTAGAAAGAGAAATCCATGAAGGAAGAGACGGAGAGACCGAAAAAGACAACGTGCCAGTCTACGAGTTCACGCTGGTCCTTCTTGGAAACAGGAAACCTCAGCCTGCATTACTACAGACACACACAAATCACGTCGGGGGACTTTGTGTTGATCAAGAAAATAACCAACAGAATTTCACCACAGAGTAACTCCTGTTACCTGTTGTTTCACACCACAGAACAAAACCAGTAGAAACAATTTTCTGTTCTGTGAAATACTTGTTTCACAAGAAAGACGCTAATTTCTAGAAACTTACTGAGACAAAATGATTTTTTATTGTTGGCAGGTTGAAATATTCTCATGGCACAGGCAGTTTTTACATTTATTTAAAGAAAAAAGACAGATTTTTTTGTTTACAGTGCAATTAGTCCCTTAAATATAAGGTTTGTGGGATTGAAGAAAACTATTAATTACAGCTAAAACCAATGGGTATAATTTGATTTTCATTGGTGACCCCTTTGCAATCCATTCAAAGTCTGCCAAGACCCAAACTCTGAAAACCAATGTTTGACCGTGAGACAAACACAACCTCAGAGGCCTTAGAGAGTCTTTAAAGTATTTTGAGGCTAACCCAGGACCGTGTGTGGGATGAACAGTCAATTGGCCTTGTCAGCACCCTGTGACTTTACAGATAAATATGTCAAAATAGCATCATGTTTGACAAACTGAAGGAGCTGGTGGTCTGCGAAAGTCATGACTTACACCAGACCAAATTCAGAAAACACAGCAGCTTGTATTTCCACCGAAAGTCTGAGAGAAGGAGCCTGCTTGTTTTTACCAGGAAATGCTGAAGGGGAATCCACCTACAACTTCACAGAAGTTATAGTTATCGTTGCAGATAGCTCTACAGAAACCACTTTGGGTGGTAAAGTGGTCGTTATTACACCATGCATAGCCTACTCCCTGTTTCTCCATCCCAGTAATGATACATTTGCTACTGAATTGTGATAACAAGCTGCCAGCAAGGCACCTTCAATTATTGAAATGATGCAGTGTGGCTGGTTTCACAATGACAGAGCAGTTCTGGCAGATGAGCCATGCACCTCTGCCATCCTTTCAGCTTATCTGCCAGGAAGGGTTAGACTTCAGGAAATGTTTCAAAACTTCCAGGTCAAAACTCATTGTGACTGGAATGGGGACTGACTCATCTGAGTCATGCTAAAGACACAGGCTAAAGAAAATCTATTATTAGTAACTTGGGTGGCAGTGTGCCAAAGCTGAGGTAATACAATAACAAAAAATAAGATTAATTTTAAAATGAAATAAAAATAATCCAAAAAAAGATTTCAAAATTGGGAACACACCATAAAATGTTCTTAAACAATTACTGAATCGCTGCACACGCACACTATTTTTTCACGCTAGTTTTTGTCCCCATTCTTGGGGCTAGCGAACGTTAAGGTAGCGCCTCCTACAGCTTCTGTGTCGACTGAAACGTTGACGAGACGGATACGTCGCTCTCTACTGATTGTTTAGGACAAAATAAACCTTCCCAAACTGGAACCAGTTGCTATGAACACAATGTTGGACTGAATAATGAAGTGAAAACAAAATGGCAGTTCAGTCTAATTATCAGGTAAATGGTAACCAAGGCAAAAAACAAACAAACAATACAACACACACAAAAAGAATCAAATTGTCCATGAAACACAATTCCTGCAACTAAATCCACATCTCCCGTATGCTAACCATGACCCAAACTCCCATATTTCATAGCTACTTAGCTAGCTAGCTCTTTTTGTGTAAAAAACAAAAAAACAAACTCATAAATAAAATGCATTTCATGTACTTTACTAGATGGGATATATACAATTAATAAAGATAACATGCTTAAAAATGATCTGCATAGCTAGAAATCTACAAACTGCCGAGCTAGTGTTTGAGTATCAGAATAGGTTTGGGTGGGATCTATCTTTGAGATATATGTATAATGCAAAATATATCATTCAATTTACATGAAAGGGACAACACCCAAGTATGAGTGTTAGTTTGGGAAACCATGACCAGTCATGGGGTTTTCTTAATGCCTCATTTGAAGGGTTTTAGGTAACAAAAGGCGTTTCCATTTACTGTTATAATGTTGTAATAATGTGGGCGTTTTAATCCCTAAGACATGAAGACTTAAATTTGACTTACATACAAGATGAAAGAAGATTTTAGCCTCAAGCCTTCATGTTAAAAAGTCCCCTTATTCAGTTATTTATAAAATCATGCATGAAGACATTTTTAAACCATATCCTCAAAGGGCCTTACACAAAAAGAGGCGCGAGTGTCAGGTGAAGTCAAAATAGAGCCAATACTTGTCCAAAACCTGTCCAAGCGGTGCCCTACCTTTCTCCCAATAATGCTATGACAAACAAGATGTGTCCTTGTAGTGGTTAGGAAATATTTGGAAACAAGTCACCATCTGTCATGTCTTTGAATGGTTGACGTTGTAGGATTTCAAACTGAGTCATTGTTTTAATAACTGTTTTTTAACCCATTTTCATCCCAGAAGGCCTAATGACACTCTGTGGATTAACACACATTAAACACAAAGGAATTAATACAACACCCAGAAACACCCTGCAATGCATTCAAACAGACCCACCTAGTACAACTACAGATGAACACTGTAAACTCCTCTTGAACAACATGGGTAATAACTGCCTTATTCAAGTCAGCATCATTGTACCTGCCCCAAAATTTCCAAACCCCGAGTAGCTATACTAAGTTTCATAACCTGCTAAACCATCTTTAAGTTTCGCTTAATCAGCTTCAAAGTAAAACAAAAAAAAGTTTATTACAGTATAAATTTCGTACAGTATCTGATCATTTCACCGCTTTATTGAAGTTGTTGGAAAGGCACTTGACTGTAGCCCGAAGTCATCTTTAAAAAAAGGGAAAATCAAGTGGGCCCACCCCCAAGACTCTTACATTCAGTGTTTTTACTGATTATATTATTGCATTCATAATATACATTATATTTATTATTATTATTGTATTTATAACTATGGCGCAGCATTATAATGGCCGCCAAATAGCCACATACATGCATGACTTAGCCTTGTAAAGCGTATGTGCAAAAGGAACCATATTGTTGGATAATTAATTTGTAAGTTACATATTATATTTGGTTTGTTCTTGTTATAGACCACACAGTCACAACTCTACATGTGTAAGCCTAGAGGATTGCCATGGTGTACTGTTGTGTTAAGAGAAAGTCAACCAACAGTCCTGTACATATTGAGTAAAATACTCAAACATAAGATGTATACTGAGGCTGCTACATTACATCAAATGATAGATCAAAAAGAGATGTCTTGGTGCATCATTTCACAAAAATCAGCCGGACAGATTTAGCATCTTGTTTTTATCTTTATTCATGCAGAGGACAGTTTTCGACAGGTTTTGACTTTCAAATCCCAAATGAGTTCACATAACGCTACAGGAAGCTGTCCCTGTGAACCCAGCAGTTACAGGAACTGGGGCCATTTCAGGTCAACGAACTTGTACCTTTTGAAGTATGACACTTTGAGGAGTCACTGTCCATGAGTGCACTGACAGCGAACCACTTGAATTTCAAGAATGTGAGTGAGCTGCTGAACCCGCTGAACCTGCACAGAACATCCCACACAAAGTCACCCACCCATGCTAAAAATATATGCTCGTCATGCTCCACCAAATTATAGCCTTCATCCGATCATGTTGGCTTCTGTCCAGTCTGCCACTGCAATGCAGTTTCATCTGCATATAATAGGCTATAACATAATGGATAAATACACTGTTAACAGTAAAGGACCTGCTCTGAAATGTTACTGAAGTGAAAGTGTAGAAGTAGCTGCAGTACGATGCTGAGTATCAGAAGTAAAAGTGTTCATTGTGCTGTGCTGTGCATGCTAAAGGAAAAGTACTACGATTTATTCGAAGGTTTTCTTTTTGTAGCTCAGGCCATAATACTGTGCTGAGCAGTGGCCTCTTACACTCAAGCCTCCATAATCCAGATGAGAGAAGAGAGGAGTTCATATATATTAATATGCTAAATTATTCTTGTGCACGCAGAACAATAAGCTCAAGGAGCGCCACCAAGTGCTTTTTTGCCTCTCAGGCTACATTAAGGTTGCCTTGACTTGTTGGTGGAGGTTGTCGGGGCTCTAAGCAGCCAATGAGACCTGCAGGCACGACTCAGGGCTGTGAATAAATACTCCACCTCCTTTGCACATTTTCTGGATAGAAAAAAATCAAAAAATGCTTTTTTATTTACTAACATACTCTTAAAAGTTTCTTGTTTTTGGTTAGAATTGAATTTATTGCTGTCGGTTCATTTGTCCGTGTTTTGGTCCATTTTTTAAGGCTACCGTTACGTTACACAGATTTATTTTTCCTGTCTTCCCTCTGTGCCAGTACCAAGCAAGAGTCTACTCTATTTCTCACACACACATACACACAAACAAATCTGTGAAGTGTTTACTGGATGTGAAACCACCATAGAGGAAGGAACTTGCAGTGCGGAGAAGCTAAGACCGTAAAGTTAAACACCTCTTGCTTGGAAAACCTCGACTCTTCCTCAATTAACTGTTTGCTCTGGTAATATTTGTGCTCTGAGATGAAATCTTTGGACTGTGGAAAGAAACCAGAGCACCTGGGGGAAACCACACGCAAAAACAAAGACAACAAGATAACCACTGCACCACCAATTGTGAAAATGATGGGTGATGAATTCTTGCAAGTAATTGCTTTTGTTTAGTTGTTTTTGTACCATGTGCTGTATTGCTGAGCACATTCATGTGATAGAGAGGCCGTTTTTAAGTTATGTTATGTTTATGGACCAGATGTCCTCAGTATTTATTGCCCTTGATAAAGAAAATCAGAGTTTGGTGAGATCCCAGATGGAGAGGCAGGTAAGACTGTGGAGAGGGAACTGGAGGTTAAAGAGAACTTTGGAAATCGAAGCGAACTTCAGTTAAAGCTGTTTATTTACCGGTACGTTTCCCTCAGGCGACACACAAGTGATGTCGTCGGCCGCCGATGTCAGTCACAAAAACATGTTTAAAAAAATCTTTCTGAAAACAACTGACAGCGACCAGAATCTTTACAGATCACACACTATATGATTTTATCTGATCCGATCAGTCGACACGCTCAAATCATATTCATAATCAGGTTGAGGGTATCATTACTGAGAAGTGGCAGGTTATAAAGGCTGCACTGTACACCCATATGAATATGTTTTAAGCATACTGGTGTATGAATAAATATGGGTTGTTTTTTTTTACAAATGTTGTAAAGAGTAGAAGTAAAGTAGAAAGACAGACAGAAGGACAACCTCAACAAGTTTGTTGGTGAAGGCAAGTGCGTGTATTAATTTCTAAGCCAGACAGGAAATGACAAAAATAGACATGCAAATAAAGCTGAAAGATTTGTTTTGTAAATACTGGAGGCAATGGGCATGCTAAGAACCCAAACCTCAATCCAGGAGACTGAATGGAGCCCACTGTGTTATATCAAACAAGCTTAGATTCATTTGAAGGTTACTATTTATCAGCAGCATGCAAATATACACCATGAAGCAGAAAACATAATTTCATGGAAAACTGTGGAACACATGGAACATTTGAAGCAGCTCTTTCCTCCTTCCTTAAGTTGTCCTCTTTGATAAGGACCTGCATGGTTAAAAAAAAAACAACAACACTCATGCGCAGCCCTACCAGGCACAGGCCCAGAGGCCTGAGGGGTCAGGGGGCCCCTGGGCTTCACCTGCAAAATGTCACTGAAAGACACACAAAACAACCACAAAGACACAGAACGACCACTCATAGATTCAAATCAAAATTACCATTAATTGACAACTTGGTCTGGGTGTTTTGCTCCTGATGGGTGGGGTGGGGGGACTTTTGCATGTCTGTGCTCAGGGGCCCATTGTCTCATAATCTGCCCATGCCCAGCAGTGACTGTAGGTAGGAAACAGGACATGAACCATGGTCTCCAGCGCCAATGGCGCACACTTTTTTGGGCCAACTATCCACCTGGACCTCCTCTATAAGACCTCTTGCCCAGATTACATTTATCTGCAGCTCTGTTGCATGTTTTTTCATTGTTTGACTGATCACAGTGAGCGAAATGATTGCAACACAAACTTTCAACGTCATTTGCCAACGCTAGGGGCTTTGTGACATACAATAGATGCTGTCCATTTTTGTGAATGTTGCCTTCGACTGAAGTTCAATGAAAAAGTCAGTGTTAAATAAAAAAATATCCTGTAAAATGCAATCTAGTTAGCATCTTCAAAGGTCAAACAAAAACACTAGCTAGGGGGGTTCTAGGTAAACCAGTTGGCTGGCTGCTAACATTCCAACATCATGATCATGAATCAAAATGAAAATGGAAGTCATAGTCATTTGTGGTTATTGATTGTTTTTTGATCAGAGCTCCTCTTTGCCTGGGAAAGGTAAACACAAGAGCATTACATTGGTATGCAGCAGAACAGTGGTTTCATTTTGAAATTCCTATCCTGGTACTTTTACAAAAGTTCCCACCTCAAGTCATATAACTCTGCTATGATGGACATGTGACCTGAATGACTCGTGATGTAAATGTTTACAAAATTCCTGGGACTCCCCACCAGCCAGTAGTAAGTAATAAAGGCATTGCAGGGGTTGCTCAACATTTCACAACAAGACTAAAACAGGTTTGTCTTGATAATCTGCCTCTAAATTCACATGGGCAGTTATTAGGTGTAGTTTGGTTTACTTGGCTCGTTGCGTTTTAGTTTCAATACGTCTCACGCTCATTGAAAAACATGGGCATATGGGCAGGTAACTCGTTTATTGGACAGTTTATTGGCAAACTTCTTTCTGCATCATTAGCACTACAAGAACCCACCGGGGAAAATCTAATTCAAGTGACTGGAAGTCAGTGTTTATTTTCTCTGGTGGTCATAAAGAAATAGGTGAGCATTTCCAGCCGAGAGTTGAGAATACAAACAGGACAAAAAGGAAGGCAGAGAAAGTGCCTTATTGTCCACCAATTGTAGGGTCGGCAGTTTGATCACCTGCTCCTCCTGTCCACATGTCCAAGTGTCCCTGAGAAAGTCACAGAATCCCATGTTGCTCCCAATGTTTCCCAGAAGTGCCATCAGGACTTCGGTTCTCTATTTGGATCACTCAGGAGATAGTTTCCTTTACAGTTATGCTTACAGCATGTCTATCGTCACATAGTCCTATGGTTGGCCCAATCATGTGTTTGCACTACAAAGAAACCGCACCAGGTTTGTTTGGAATGTACGCTTAGACCCTTATATTCAAGTGGTTCGTTTCTTTGGTCTGCACCAGAATAACAGTTTTCACACCAGCCTAAATGAACCGAACCAAAAGGGCAAACGCACCACAGTTTGTTTGAACCGCACCAAATAAGTAAAGGTGTGAAAGCACCTGGAGAGACACTGAAGAAGGCAATGGGTCGAAATGCAGATTTCTAGAATTCGAAAGAAAAAGATTGCATCAGAGTTATGAGTGTGCAGCTTTCCCTGCATTTCTTTGATTGTAACTTGTGGTCCAGCAACAGGTCATATCTCTTCAGTTAGTCAGGACTAAAATTAGAACTAAAAATATCTGCAGTTGTCAGCTGAAAACAAATTATATGTTCAGCAACATCCTCCCAATACCAGGCTTGTTTCCCCTCTATGCAAACTGCTGATGCTGCGGTCTCCTTTTAGAAAACTCCACTCTGCTTCCACTTTTTTTATTTAGTGCCTCTCGGCCATGCTTGATGTTCCACTGTCGTGCTCCCACAGCTGCATGACGAACATGCAAACATTAACTAAAAAAAGGGAGTGCATTTAGATACACATTAATACTCTGATTCTGTTGAAGAGCCTGTGCTTGTCAACACTGCTTCACTGTTTACAGCAACAGGGAGGGCCTTATCGCCAAGATTAGAAACCCAAATACCTCTCTAGTGTACAGTCAAATGGAAAGTACTTTCCACTGAAGCTGAAGGGTCTGTTTCCCTTACCAGAAAGAGAGAGTGAGACTTGCACAAGCTTTTTACTCCAATTCATTATAAGCTTGTTAAACTGTCCAAGGCTAATGTCATCTGTAAAGCATTATACAACTTTCACTTTCAGCTGTATCATAGTCCAGCTAGGTATCTTTCTTACAGTGCTGCAGTACCCATGCCAGCAGAAAACATGCTAACATGCTAGAATAAATATGGATGCATTTGCCTAAATTTCTTTAATGATTAGCAGTGCTGCTTTATACACACTGTGTGCATCAAACATTAACCCTAGAGTCACTGACGTCTATGAGTTAATGTGTGCCTTCTATTTGAATATGTCTGAGATGTCGGGTTTGACACTAAAAGTAACAATTGTTTTTTTGTGCGGCCCTCACAGTGACTGGAAGACATTTAACAAATTCAGTCAGAAATCACATACAGGAAATGACAGACAGAGTAGGTCAGCATAAGCACATTGTTATTTTGTTGGTTAAGTGTCATTCACAGCATGTCAGCCACTCGCCAAACTGAGTGCTGGTATCGAACGACTGCAAAACCGCAGATTAGGTATGGCAATGTTCTTTTTAGTAATTACCCTACATGGCAACTACAAATTAGTACTCCTCCACTCTCCATGTAAGTTCCAAACACTTATATTCTTGGCAAAATATTACTAAATAGAAATGATTTAGTAAAACTAACTAGTAAAACAAGTAAATGATTCTAAATTGCCCGTAGGTGTGAGTGTGTCTCTGTGTGTCAGCCTTGAGCCTGGTCGCCAGACTGACTGGCGGAGGCCAAAAAAAAAGACTACAAGAGCAGAAACATGATGCAGATGGCTGGGTGGATTCTGAGGTTTTAACCTTATGAACATGACTTGTATTGACCTAGTTTGCACTAAACTGAATTAAACAGGTCGCAACAGCAATAGATTAAACTTGCTACTGAAATGAAATCAGTCAGAAACAGCGTTATAAACAATGATGCAATGATTACTGACGTATGTAGTGATGTGCATTTGAACAGTGATGTGATCATCGAAACATGTCTGAACTAGCCGCCACCCGGCGTTTAACCTGTGGCGGTCCAGGGTTTATGGGAAAGTCCTTATGAGTTCAGCAAACCTGACTAGCATGGTTTAGCTAATAGACAGCAACTGACACACTGCCAAGCTTTCCTGGTTGAATTCGCACTTTAGAATTTATTTTTCCACAGGTGCTTCATCTAATTAGGCAAATTATTTGGTTCACAGGGAGCACCGAACTGAAGAAAATAAGTGTACTGAACCAAACTGAATGGTCTGGGACAAATACACTCAACGTTACACCCCTACTGGTAACCCTGTAGGTAACTGAAGGTGACCCCTGATACCAAAAGTATGGTGAGATAAATCTCAGTTTGGATAACAGAAGACGGACTGAAGTTTTAAACTAGGACACCACAAAATCTTCATATGCAGTCAGGAGGGTTGGGGGAAGAGATGGCCTGCAGCATTTGCGAGAAACTGTATTTATTTGAGGCAGCTTGGAATTTTAAAAAATCTTCCTTGATAGAAGCTACCAGCTACATCTGGTCCAAAGATTGCGAGGGTTCAAGACTAACAAAGAACAGACCTGTGACTGTCTGACACAAACACTACTTGTTCTTTCTTTTTGGTTTGTTTTTTACGCCTCAGACTGGAGGAAGTGAATGCAGAACAAAGAGTACAGATTTGTCATGGCAAATATCTTTATAAGTGTAACAAAGTTTGTACATTTAAATAACAACCAGAACATCCTTTTCACAACATTGCAGACATTTAACATTGTGTCAGTGCTGCTGATCTCATTTTAAGCTGTGGGCTGTTGTCAAGCTAGAGCGAACATACTCCCTATTAAAAGTACTGCAATTATATGTTGATGAAGCTTTGACAGCACTCTATACCATAAATAGTTATAGAGAGGAAAAAAGTTGCCAAAGAAAAAGAGAAATAAAACTGGCATTCACAGACTTTGTTTTACTGACAACAAGCTAAATTTGTTGATTCTGTGATTTCTTCAGGATTGGGGCCATCCATAAATCTAAAGGAATCATTTATAGCACATTTGGGGAAATATTTGTTCACTTTCTTGCCAAGAGTTAGACGAGAGGATTGATGCCACTCTCGTGTCTGTCTAGACAGTATGGCACTAAAGCCAGAAGGTGATTAGCTTAGCTTAGCATAAACACTACAGGTGCAGTGCTGCGAGTTATTGAGCCTCTACAGCTCGTTTTTTCGTTTCTGTTTTTGATTGGATTAAACAAAGAGATACAACATGATAATTAATGAGCTGGTAGGTGAATGTTTGATCTTCAGGCTAGCCATTTCCCCCTGCTTTCAGTATTCATGCTAAGCTAGACTAATTGTCTTCTGGTTCTAGCTCTGTGATCTTCACGTCATCATAAAGGTTCATCATACAGGTTTTAAACAAATCAGCAGGTTAGCCTCATTTGGAATAAAAAACAAAAGCAAACTGTAAAATTACAACCTAAGCTGGTTATTGGAAACATCCACCTCAGAGCCGTAGTTTTCCTGTGCAGTGAGGGGTTATTAGTTGTTAGCGGTGTGCACAAATGAATAAAGGAATTAAGGAAGGAGGTTTTAAGGTAAACCTGAAACAACAGCTGCGATTAATGGTACAAACAGAGACTCTGTTTAATCGGGGTCTGCACACCTGCACATTTTCCCAGCATCTGTCTCTACATCTGCAGCATCTGGTAAACATCTGGAATTTTCCCACTGGTCACTTTGGCTTTTTGATCCTGATTACAGTTGGCTTGTTTCATACAAAAATATCTTCTTACAATCATTCAGGATTTGGCTTTTTGGTTTTTGGCTGCTTGAGTCACAGAAATTAAGCTTATGCTGCAACCGCCGTTACATGACTCATCATGACAAAGAGACAAAACTTTATTTTAGAAGTGAATGTAGAATGTTGTGCTGTTAAGTTATTCTCTTCGAGCAGTACAGTTGATGTACCTGCTCACTGCCTTATCAGGGGTTTGTAATCTCTCAACCATATTAAGTGTTTTTCCAGCCATTTGGAGCCAGTCTGGTGTACTTTCACTGAAGTGCGTGCATATTCAGGTCATTTAAGATAAGCCAGGCCTGCACAGAATGAATCACCTTATGTGATCAGTCACCGTAGCAGTGATGACAACAAAGGATGATTATGTCATGAGAAGGCTCATAGTCAGAGCCAGATGCTGCAGCTGCTCTCCAGTGACTGCAGAAGGTCATTTCATCATAAGAAGCGGCCAGCTTTCCTCTTCAAGTGCTTACTCGCTCAGATGAGAGTTTACACACTTCAATTTGTTTTGTTTAAACTCCTCTGCATGGAGAAATACTGATATTCATAGTATCTCACATTATCTCACAGATAGCTTGTGCGTCACAAGCGGTCTGAAGAATAAGATACTGTCAGCCTGACTCCTGATTGTCTGCACAACACATTTCCCTAGTGAATTTTTATCAGTACACTGCAAAGAAATCTGTCTTTACTATTTGGTTTTAATCATTATTATTATACACATGAATGACCTGTAAGGGGAAATGTCCACTGAGTGATGCCATAAAAAATCCCTTTCAGGTTTAAAGGCCCTGGGGCCAACAGAGCTCTTAATCCAGACACAGACATGACCTCATGTAAAAGAAAAAACAGCTGCAGGAGTCAGCTGGGGGGTTTCAGCACCTTGGACAGATCATCTCCTGCCAATCTTCCTAAATATTATAATCCAGATTTTTTAATTAACAGTTCAAACTTTGCAGTTCCCATTTTTTTTCCTGCAAAGTGGGATACAATGCCGGTTTTAAGTCACATAAATTAACTTTCATATGGGATCATCCACATTCCCAGGTCTCAGGGTCAGAGAATCCACATTTGCAAGATTTCCCTAATACTCGATACCACCATCTTTTTGGAGTCAAGTCAAGCGTGGCAACATTTGAAGACGGTGAAAAGAGTGTAAGCAGTTTGTATTGCTTTTACTGGCACAAGTACACTGAACATTGACAAAGAAAAATGTCGAGAAGCGGCAAAACAAACTGAAATTTATTTATTTTAATTAATTCATTAATGTTAAAAATCAAGCTACACAAAAGCATCTTTGAAAATACTGAAAACAACATAACCTCTAATAAATATAGGATCAAGTTATTCAATTCAAATCATCACATTTTCAAATAAAATAAAAAATCACATTTAACCCAATCAGTTTGATAAACTCTCATCTCATTACTTCAAAAATGTTTTTCTGAGCTCATAAAATTATGACAGCTTCCCATATGTGTTACTGGGGGACCTGTGGGAGCAGTTAGGACAAATACTGCCATTGAAATGGAACTGGAGTCCCCCTTTCTTTCTTTCTTTCTTTCTAAATATGTTCCAGAGGACTGAACTAAAAGCCTGACTCTATTACTGAATGTGGTCATATAGAAGTCACTGATAAGATCCAGATAAAGCAAACAGTTAGTTAAGCTTTATCTGTTCAGGAAGTCTCACTGAGATCAATTACTAAACACATCAGTAAGTAGAACTTTAAAGCAGTAAATAACAGGGGACTTAATATTGATACTTGGGACACCTTTATCAACCATTTAGGGACTTGATTTGAATCCACTGGCAACGGTCTGAACTCTCCCGGCAAGATCTGATATGAACCAGCCGTAAGTAAAATAAAGAAAAACCAAAAGGAAAGCAGCAATTTGTAAACTAAATATTACAATCAACAGTATCAAAAGCCTTGGACAGACCTACAAAAGGGCAGCAAAATGTCACTTTTTATCAAGTGAGTTCACAACACACAACAGCAGTTATTGTGCTATGACAAAGTCTAAAACCTGACTACTGTGGACATTATCTTCCTCCAGAAAGGCTCATAGATGTGAGTCACCAGTGAATACATACCCAGTGTGCATCTAATATATACGATGTTGCTCGGTGAAAATATCCAGTAAGAACAAAATGCTTGGTTCAGGACTAAATCCAGGTCCACTAAACCAGCAGCTGGTCTTCTTCCTGGTTAGAGTGTTGGTGAGTTCATGTGGCTCCATCTAGTGATTTAATCTGATTCACACACTGAATCTATATTATTAATTCAATTCTATTCAGTTTTATTTATATAGCGCCATATCATAAC
>LKNJ01005270.1:0-24528 GCA_002120245.1 Maccullochella peelii
CACGTCTTTGACTTTCATTAGTGAATGGACCCTTTATTGGGTTAGTGTTTGTCTAATACTGTGAAATTGTGAGTATTTATATTATATATTGATTAACCCCATGGGCCATGGCATCAAATCTCACTCCAGCCAGGTACCCAAAGTTGGCAACCCTGTTCTAGTAGCACTTAAATCAGCTGTTATTCTGGATGATGCTGTATTTTGATGTACCACCCTGGATTTATGTGTAGCTCACAGTGTTAATGGTAAGATAACATGGCTAAAATTCCATCATATAGGCTAAACTAGTACTGTAGGTCCTAAGTCAAGGACAAATTTTGTGATTCAGTGGTGCTGTGTTTCAAATTTCATTTTTCTTCTCTGACATTGTCCAAGTCACTTTTTTCTCCCAGATGAAAAAAAGATGAAAATTCAAGATTGGAAGTTAGTAAACTGTTCCTGATGTTAAGTTATTCCATCATGGGACTTCTTCCCTGTAAAATGCAGGATTATCCCTGCCGTGGATGTCTCCATATGGCAATTCAGCCAGGGTCCTTTCTTTCCAGGGATCACAGAGGTCCCTGGTGCCTCTGGGGGCCTCCGAGCTCAGGGCCTGCCAGGCGTAGTGGTAGCAGAGGAAAAGCAGCCCACTTATGAGCATCAGTATGGAGGCAAAGATGCCTACTCCAATGGCCGAGCCGACTTGCTGCCTGACAGGAGCTGCGGGGAGGTGGAACTCAGGAGGAAAGTCTATTGTGCTGTTGTTCAGCACAGAGCTCATGTTCCAAACCAGAGGCACCAAGCAGAACAGCCCCGTCAGCACATACAGGGTCCCTGCCAGCACAAAGACCAGCCTTATGTTCCTACGATCCTCCACGGAGAAGTAGACCATCCTCATGGCCACTGCGGCACTGATGTTGCCCACCAGGCCGCAGATCACTGCCAGCAGCATCAGCACCTGAGCCACATGGATCTCTGCAGGAGCAAAGTGGTCCCAGATTTGGATGCTCTGACAGTTCTCTATTCTGGGAAGGACGTGACTGTAGAAACACGCATTCCAGATACCTACCCAGGCCACGCCCGAAGTGATGACAGACACATCAGCCATGTACCACAGCCGCCACTCGTTGAGGCCGGCTGTGATCATGGTGAGAATCCACGCCACGACCCCGGCCATCAGGCCCAGGAACTGCCAGTGAGCCGTGTGAGCCAGGTAAATCATCCTGCCCAGTGTGACTGCTAATGCTCAAAGAGGCTGATCGCTGACTCACACATTGTTGAGATGTGCCTGACTTCCATCACCTGCTGAAAACACAAATATCCACAACTATGTTAAAACAGCTTAAACTCAGAAGTTCTCAGAAGTGTGCCTAGTTTATCCACATTAACATTCTGGTATTATTTTCAGATTCAGTTTGGTACTTGTAAACACTGCATACTGTTTAAAATTCACTGCATAAATGATGAGAAACGTGGAATATGATAAGAGGATTGCTACATACTTCAACATGTCTATGGCGTCTTGTGCCAAAGGTACTCTGCGATACACCGCAGAAGGAACCTTTAAAGGGTCAGTTCACCCAAATGACCATTTTGTCTTCAGCCCAATACAGTGGAGGTGAAGATGAAAAGAATAAGACAATTCTCTCCACAATCAGTGTCCTGATTAATAATCAGGACCTCATTGACCTCATTGTTTTCAGTGGAGTTACTTTCTTTTAAAGAAATGGTGTCTATGAAAAACCGTTGTACTGATCCTTTAAGGTATATTTAGCATGTAGAAAAAATCAGTAAATATACTGCTGATATTATCTGGAAATGTGAGGTATGAAAACATAGGGTTAGGCTGGATTCACCTGAGGACCCCCATTGACACCCCTCCCACATGTTACCATCAAAACGCTGACACACAAAGGCCAAAAACCCAACCAGCACTCCTATGCTGGAATACATAAAACTACGTGACCTAGGTTTTCAGGTCAAGTAGGTTGAAGCAATTTGATTAAACGCAACTTTATTTGGGAATATGCACCATATGAGCACATTGTACATTAAGACAAGGTTTTTTACATCCACAACAGGGCCACAAGATGAAATAATGATGCAGAACTCGCTCTAGTTAACTTTAGTAGTCCAAAGTTGATAACAAATGTGCAATTAATCAAATTACCAGACCTTGATGACACACAGTGAACCTGAGGCTTTTTGGGGCCCCCGGGGGGTTTTGGGCTCCGTGGCAATTGCCCGCTTTGCTCAGTTAGTGACAATCAGTATATTATATTTATTCATGCACACTTTGAAATATTTTGTGGTATGTAAACACTAAACTAATCACCATGTAAGTAAAAATGATTAATAAAGTTAACTATTAATACCATGTGTATATACATGGCACAGACCCCCAGGACAGGAAGACAGTATGCAGTTAGATTGTCAGCACATGCATCAGCATGACAGCAAAATAAATCATCTGCTGCCAACATGGCGTCTGTGTGATTCCTCATAATCTGTAGTTGCAATTATGCTACTTATTTTTCACGATAAGCTATACATGTGAGAATCGCAGTATACTGCAATTGTATTTATACAAGTATACATTAATAAATACTCCTGTTTATTACCTTGGAGGAAGAACTTGGGACTATTTTGTTTTTCAGACCATATCTGCACTCATTTTCTCTGCCAGCTGAAAACACCTTAAGGGCCATTTCTGAGTTCCAGGATTGCTTTGGCACAAGGTAGTAAGACAGCATAGACTTTGAGTGATCTGAATATCCCAGCTCTTATATGCTACGTTTCTCCTACATTATCAAGAACATGAACAAACAGTATAACATCACATCTATAAATGCTGTATGTTGAGGAAAAAGAAAGCTTGTTTTCTCCTAACTGTAGGTTCAGTCTGTTCAAGCATTACTGCAGTTTAATGATTGTCCATTTAAATTATTGCATGTAGTAAAATAAAACAACCCTCTGTGGCGTCTTGTCCTTTTACTCACCTTGATGTGTCTCAAGTACTGATTTGTTGTTCTCAGTAAACACTGAATCCTTCCAAAGGCGCTGTATTCACCACAGGAGAATGAATCGGAGCGATGGCCCACATTTTGCTTTGGTTATGTGAGAGGAAGGCTGTAACACCTGACTGTTCACCAGTCATGTCAAAGTTTATCCTCCACATTATCAGTAGAGGGGAGGGCGTGGTGAGGTTAATGAATGACAGCGAAGAAGGAGCTTATCACTGAAGAGAAATCAATCAAACACTCCTGCGTGATTCCAGCAGACTCTTTATTTGATATAAAGGAGCCCAGCTGATAAAGTGTTAAGAATCAGGCTGTAGCAGTGCATGAAGCATGTGAAACCAATATTTTCAAATGTGCAGAACAAACATCCTCCAATAGGATTCACCTCTGGGAGACCGATTCAATCCTTACAGTCTGAAATTCAGACATTTGATAGACTGAAGTTCAAGCTGGTCAAAATGCTTTGCAGTGTTTTAGTTCCATATTTGGTTGCAAAATTATCAACCTGAACAACTTTTAGTTTTGAAATTTAACTTCAAAGTCAAGTAACTACTGTGGTAACTATGCATTCAACATCTGCACCGTGAATAAGAAAACGCAGTGAAGTAATAAGACAAAATACATAAACACTTGGTCAGCGTATATGTGGGCAATATCATAATCTAAAACAAGTCTTTTTTCCCTGGCTGTGGGTAAAACAGAACAGATGTGTGCTCGCAGTGACATGGGTGACTCCCCCAGGCACTTCAAATGTGGATTCCACTTGAGTTAAAGTCTGGATGTGAAGTGCTACTGTTCTTCTGTTTAGTGAAGTCAAACAGGGGCTCTTTAAAATGACCAGCATCTGCACACTTTCTCTTCACAGGTACATTCACTAACATCCCACCATCAAGAAAAGCTTCTTCAGTGAGGAAAGCGAGGGCACAAAAATCTTAGTAAAAAAGGCCACTAGTTTATATATAAATGTTAACAAAAATCAGCCAGATTTGACGGATTATGTGAAAAGGGTTTCAGTGTGTGAAATTACTTAAACAAAATGAAACATGATAAATACTCATAGTTGCTCAGCGTGTGAAACACACATCAGGTAGTGTGGCTGCTCAAATCAGTTGAAGATAAAATACTGTCCCCTCCTGCGCAGATTCAAAAGGCTACAATAAATTACTAAAAAAAAAAAAAAACATACAAGTAAAAATAAAAGCAAAAGTGGCATGAAAGACATTAGATACAGTTGGTTGGTTGATGCCAGGAAAAGCAGCATCTTTCACAAGGGAGTTCCTTATGGATGCTGTCAGTCCAAGTGGTGTTATGGCAGTCCAGGTGAGAAGATGTGAAGTGGTAAGACATGCTCAGATGAGGCTTCATCACAGAACTCAAAAAAAGTCATAAAATGCAACAGACTGTTTGTCTCTGCAGATTCCTCATCTCTGTCTCCCTCTGTTGGACACAGGGCTCAGCTGCATTGTGGAGCAACACAACTACTCTTTATCATCAGAGTTCATCAGTGTCCAATATCTTCACAGGGCCAGCCTCTGCTCTATCGGCAGACTGTCCATCAGACACTTGAGCTGCTCCTCGCCCAGTTTGATTTTATCCTCAAGCTTGCGCTGCTCGATGATGAGCGCGGACTTCATCTTGACAAAGTGCTCATAGTCCGTAAGGGTGTCCTCCTGCAGGTAGTTGGCCAGGATGTCATAAACCACACGTTCCCGACGGTCCAGGTTCTCCTTCAGCTCCTTCGCGTCCTCGTGCTGTCGAATCAGCAGCTTCCTCTTCTCAATCAACGTACGCTGTAGATGAAAGAAACATATTAGGGTTTGAGAATACGCCATGTTATCTCTTCGTGTGAGGAAACAAAGCGCTAAGAGCTATTTCTAACTCACCCTCTCTTCAGCAGTAGCATCCTCCTCCAGACTGTTGAGGGCATTCTCCACTCTGGCCAGACGGCCCGACAGGGACAGCAGCAGGCTCACAACCTTGTCCAGGTCCCCGACAAACATCCTGAACTTGTCCAGCTCGTTGGGTTTGCAGATCTGCTGTACTCGGGTCTCCACCTCGTCTCCCAGAGCGTTGTTGTCGAGGACGTCCTCCTGAAGACTCTCCCGGGCCTCCCGCAGCACCTGGAGCTTCTTGCTAAGGCTGTCGATCAGCTCTTGCTGCAGATGGGAATGAAGAACAGAAGATACGACGCCAAAACTCATGAAACAGGCCTTTCCTTTACTCCCAGATTCCACTTGGTTCATTTTGTTATGCTACACTTTCCGAGCATGCTAATACACAGAGTCAACTGTTGTGTCATCATATGAACACTAGATATGAATGGGTTCAGTAAGTGTATGGTACCTTCTTGTTGGCCAGATCAATGTCCAGTTCGTCTTCGGAGTCTTCCTCCTCCTCCTCCTGCTCCTGCATGTCCTTCATCTTAATAAGGAGCTCTGCTTTAGGAGCAGATGTGCTGTAATATGTAGAGCTGGTCACCATGGTGACAGCTGCTGCCATACTGTCCTCCTTTTCCCTGAAATACAAGTAACAAATACTGTTTCAAACCAAACCACCAAACCAAATAAGAATACACAGGTTAACTTTTGTCAATAGAAACACTGGAACTCATGGAAGAAACACTCGTATGAATGTGCGCACCAAATTTGGATGGTTATTTTTCCCCAAAACACAAATATGTCATAATATCATAATTCCTATTTTTCACATTAGCTGAGCTTCTCTACAATCTTGCCACATACCGTGTGGTAACGTTGGAAGTACCCCCGGGATATCACTGGTCCATCGATATTACCTACTGTATGATATCCCCTCATCCATCTCCATGTCATACTGACTATCATACCATCCATTATGAACCACTTTGCTTCAGTTTTCTTTATTCGTGTCAAATAATTCTCTCTTTATTTTTGACACATTGCAGTGCTGCTGCGATGTCATGTCATTGGCAGCTGTATCAACATTTTCTACTTGTTTCAGATCACCTAATACAACTACTTACACTGTTACATTTGTCTGCTGATTTCTGACAGCAGGGCTTGAAGCGCCGCAGTGTGAAATTTTTCTTTTTACTCCTGCTAACACTTTTGTGAATGACACTTATCCACAGAAGGAAGAACAGATAGCCTTATGTAGTAATTTTGGCGCACGATTTGTGCTAATGATCCGATTTCATGAAGTTTTTGCGGTTAATGAGAATTTGGTGAATCAGACTTGGAACACTCGTACGAGCAAACCTAACAGAAAAAGAGATTTAGGATAAGAATACCAAAGGCCTTTTCTAGGATTCCCCTGAAAGATAAGCAAGTCATGTATGTGAATTAGTTTCACCTCATGCGCACACACAAGTGTAACAGAGCTAATGACTTTTCAGGAGTTATTGTACATGTCAGGTTTGTACATATCAAACAAAAATACACACTCTACAGGTCAAACAAGGTAAGGTAAGCAGGTGAGCTGTGGCCATCTCTCAGGCTCAGCATGGAAGATAAAGTGCGAGGCTGACCTTTCCTCAGCAGGCCGGGTGGCTGCCTGTTTCGGGGGCACCTTCCTGCGCTGGTGAGCTCCTTCCAACAGCTGCTCCCCCTGAGGGAAGATACCCTCCATCAAGTCCATGGTGGTCTTCATCTTGCTCTGGTCCAGAATATCAGCTAGTGATCTGTCCTTCCCCATGATGTCCCTGGCCAGCTCCTCCCTCTTCAGATCCTCCTCAGACAGTCCTGTGGTTATGTCCATGGGCTGCGGCGGCTGCTGACTGTTAGAGTTGATGTGATCTTTAACAGTACTCATGTGCGCATCTCTCTGGTGCTTTGGGTCTGTCTGAGCAGCCAGTGTACTGTCAGGCTCCCTCTGCCTAGTAAAGGCACAGAAGACTGAGTCCTGCCCTGCAGCTCCCAGACTGCCGAGTCTGGTCACACCAGGACCCTCAGCCTCAACGGCTGGGGAGTCACTGTGTCGCAAAAATGGACTATTCTCCTTCTCTGTGACTCCCTCTGAGTGGACAATCCTGATGGGCACTTTCTTCACTGCAGAATTTTGGCTTTCTGTCACATGCTCCATCCTGCAATATCAGAGAAAGACAGAGAAATAATCTTACAAAGAGAAGCTCCAGGAATTTTCTCTCTGAAAGAAGAACATCTCTTGTTGCAGTTATTCCAGCCATACGCTGATTTAAAGTTTCACTGCATGATGGCAAATGAGATTTTTTCCATGCCCAGTACACTGGAAGACATCTGGACTCCTCCCACCACTTTGGTTTCTGCTAGCTGTAATAATCCTTCTCTACAGTCAGAAGTTCACTACAGATGATACCAATTAGTTCTGAATCAAGAAGATGAACAATAAGGGCATTAGACTACATTTTACATTTTCAGAATTTAGCTAAATTATGTCTAGACCACCAGTGGCTTTTATAGAAATGCGGAGAATCTCTCTAATTTACTGCGGCTTGATAGCGCTCACATGTTGATTCTACAAAGGCAGAGACTCTCAATAAGCTCCTTTGTACAGTCGCATAAAACACGATAAGTAGAGTCACTGTGTTCTGACTAAACTGGGTGGTAGTTTAACAGTTGCAGCAATACTATGCCCTTTTGAATGAATCTCCCTTCTGGTGAAACAAAAAAAGTTTACCTGTTTGAGTCTTCATCCTGTAGGGAGATCGGTGGCTTGTCACTGAGTCTCTGTGGGGAGAACTGTGGCGATGGAGAGCGCTGCCGCTCCATAGTGGCCGGCCCTGAAGGTCTGTGGGAGGAAGCCGGGGGAGAGGAGGCAGGCTGAGGATTGGATGTTGATAGATGATGTTCTGCCCCTTGTCCTTTGTCCACAAGTCCTTTGCCCTGCTCAGAATCTCTCGTTGCAGAGTGGGTGGGGACAGAGGCGGGGTTAGGGTCAGTGTTAGGAGAGCAGTGGGTGAAGATTTCACTCTGGGAACCGGTGAAGGACTCGTGGGAGTCGACCTCTGGGCACCTGGGTGGGGGAGGCTTCCTCCTCTGCCCAGACGGCGGCTCGTTGTGGCTGTGGTCCTCAGGCTGAGGGAGGGCAGACTGTGTGAGACTATGAGAGATAGATGTGGGTCTGTGGTTCCCGGTGGCAGGGGCAGCTCTGTGTCTGCAGTCAGGGTTGGTTCCTAGGATGGGTGGAGGGGGTGGCGCTGAGTAATGTTCAAACTCCACAGGCTTTTCTCTCACTTTACAGTCACCGGGCCCTCTGTCAGAGAACCTGAGGAAGACAATAGAAAGCTTTTAATTACACACTGTTCAACAGCCAGGCAGCAGGGACTATCATCTGCAGCTCAAACAAATAATACGCTGCGTCAGAGAGAGCCACTATGATTATGCCAGCATGACAAGACACACGTCTCCCTCTCTTCTGCAAGCCTCCTCCCTGGTAACTGTTCAGCTGGCAGCCTGAAGAGGAATATTTCAGTTCCCACAAGTCAGCATAGAGGAATAAATAATCCTCCAGTGCAAAGAAGCAAGACGAGCCCATCACTTTTTCCTGCCTGATTCTCATTTACAGTTTTAACTCTTTGTAGGTTAAGTTAGACATGGAAGACGAACACTATTTGGAGATGACAGGAATCATTAGAGGCCTGATAGTGAACTAAAGGAGTTGTAAGTGATGGTATACTAAGATTTGAACCAGTATGCTTTATCATAATTAAACCATTCAGTACAACTCAGTGGAATGCTGTCTTTAACTGAGATCCAGACTATATGGTAAAAGCATGCAAACATGCCAAATACTGTGGTTTCATGCTCACACATTTCCATGCCTTCTCCAATACAAACTCAATTAGGAGCACTCAGAGTACATTAACTTTGATTAAGGACAAAACTGTATTGACTCTGCAGTCACAAGATACACTTCGGTGGCCTTCTAACAGACAGACGCCACAACTCAACCCCCCCAGTTGGAATTCTTACACGCTGGGACAAGTTATCCAATGAACACTTACGCCCTCCCTCATGCCTCAGCTCTGCATGGAGTGTGAGAAAATTACCTCGCGTAAACATGATGCCAGCAATATTGCTGCAGTATCCGGTAGGAGGGATATGTATGTTACCATGATGTACGCATTCAACCAATGATACATATTTATGTAAGAAAATATTATTTAAAAGGTGACTGTTTGGGCAATAGGGATTCACACTAACAAAAGTAACACAGTTATCTGTGTCTATATGACAAAGCATTTCTTAAGCATTATTGCCCATCAAAGGTGCCCAAACATTACGACTTTTTTCTCTGATCCTCTCACTGTGTAAATACTACTACACTATATTCTTTGTAAAATAGGAGATAAGAAATACATTCTGGTTGTTTTCTGTCTTTACAAATATAAAGTCATGGTAGCATCAGCCACAATATAGGCAGACTAGGATCAAGCACAATATATTTCATAATTGCAAAAAAGAAATGAATGCACAAACTCACCCTATGTGAGGTTTTACTGCCGTCATTGCCATAGAGGAGAATTAAAAGCGAGCGGGCTGTGTGTCTGCTGGCTCATTGTGACAGAAGCCACCTGTTGGTATCTCTTTACACTCGTATCAATGACACTATCTGGGTGGAGCATGCCTCACTTAGCTCATCTCCCAGACATTTCAATGACAATAACATCCTCTGCGCTGTTGTTGTGTGTCATATGGTGTGGTTCCAACAATGAGGTTGCTCAAGACGAGATACTCTACACCCTTCAATGAGTTTCACCTGTGGGAGTTTAATTAATGCATAAAGGCTCCTGAATAACTGGTTGAATGAAGTCATCTTGACCACGTCACTATACATAGTTTAAAAAGTAAGCGGAGTAAAAGAGAATAATGTTTCAAAAATATTGCTTATTAAACACTACTAAAAACTGGCATTCCACTCGCTGGCTGAATGGGGGAAAAATACTACATAATTTAAGGACTACATTTATAAATACAGGAAGGAACATTAGAACAGGCACAACACGTGACATTAAACAATAGTACTGTTTTCATATGACAGGAGTTCACATGGGATCATCAAAGGATCCCATGAAATAATCAACGTTGCCAGTAAACACTTCTACCCTGCCCATAAAGCAAATAGTCGCTAAGGAGGGAGGTTTTAATCCAATGTCCAAACAGAATTTTCCACAATTCCTTTTTCCTTCAGACACAAAGGCAAAATAAGAGTCTGCAGCCATGCTAGCAGCTCTGTGAGGCTGTACTTAAGCTAAATGTTTAGCTTACGTCAGCATGTTTAGGCATCTTCACCATCTTAGTTTAGCGTGTCAGCATCCTAACATTTGCTAATTAGCTGTACAGCTGAGGCTTGATGGGAATATCATTAGTGCAGGTATCTGGTCATAAACCAAAGTTTTGGGCAAATTAAAATTTTGACCTGATGTAGGTGCTAGATGAAAAGTTATGGGATCACATAAGTTATTAGAGTTCATCCAAAGGGGGAACATGAACGTCTGTTCCAAATTTCATGGCAATCCATTCAGAGGTTGTTGAGAAATTTTACTCAAAACCAGAAATGTGAACGTTGTGGTGGCGCTACAGGAAAAGTCAGAGGATCAACACAGTCAAAAGCTTTCATCCTATGGGAACCATGAATGTCTGGACAAATTTCATGACAAGTCATCCAATAGTTTTTCAGATATTTCAGCCTGGACCAAAGTGGTGGACCCATCGACAGACCGACATTGCTAGCCATGGAGCCATGGTGGCTAAAAATCCAATTATGCAAAGTAACAGATCTTATTGATGATAATTTCATGCCTTCGGGCTGGCCCCCTGAACTCGGGTCCCCATTACACTCTGACAGAGGGCTGAAGAAACACTTCCTCGCTGTCACAGACATGGTCAGATGCCTCGCCTACACCAGCAAGCCTCTACTAAATGACACAAAGCACAGCCAGAGAGACGGCTCATGTTGTCACAGCTGCATCAAGGCAGTGCCACTGGTATGCCTTGACAGATTATAAAGACTTCACTGTTTCTCTACAAGCGCACTGCCCTCTTTCACTGATAAAGCTCAGGAGTAGAAACACAATAAAATATCACACAAATAAGCTGATAGAATGATCAAGACACCAGTGCAAGAGCAACATAATAATAAAAAAAAGGTCAAATAGAACACTGTTCATTATAGTGTTAGCATTCAGTTTACCCACTGATGACAAACAATAATACTAGTTTACGCCCTCTGAGATCACTTAAGATTACCCAAGAGGCAATCCCTAGAGTCAAATATTAAATACAAAAACACTGATATTTTTGCTTTTGTATACTGTACTGCATACTGGCGACAAAAAGTAGTCCCACTGCAAAAGACATTGGTGTACTAGCAGGTTACATCAAAATTTACTTACCCTGTGGCAGTGTTGAGCGGTTCAGCAGGTTTACTCTCCGTCTGGGAATATTCTGCCTCAGACTTTCTTGCAGGAACTTGAATCTTCTATAAATAAAGTTGAACAAACACAATGTCCGTTATGCAAAACCATCTAAGCAATCCACCAAAAAGAGGCTGCCAGTTATCCAAAAAGCCACCTTCTTGTCTTCTGTTAAGTATCCCAACCAACTCATGTTGCAGGTTCCTGGTTTTTCAACAGTGAAAAAAAAAAAAAAAAAAAAAAACTTCAGCGAGTTGATGCCCCTCTCTCTTCCTTAAGCTGAGGGTGTGTCATTATGAACAAACATGGATTAATATTTGACTTGACTCTTTCCTTTGTTCCTTTCACTTCAGTCAGTGTTTGTCTTACTGAGATGTAACGCCACCTCTTCAAACAGTTGCAACATTTAAGTGACTAAAAAAAAAAGTTACAACCTAGACACCTCTTATTTTTTTGATCATTCCAATAAAATGTTTGTTCAAGTTATTTTGAGATCACAAACAATCAGACTTTGTGCCTCACCTGTCCATAGATGTCAGCTGAAGGAGATGATCGGGATCTCTCGTGGAAACAGGTGATTTTGGTTCTCTCCTCTGGTCCTGGATCCAGTATGTTATCAGCTGACAGGTACCGTCCAGAGGCTCTTGTTTCTGTTTTTTTTTTCTGTACAGTCCACCTTGCCTCATACTCTGCGAAGGTGCCCAGTCTGTGCTGGTCTAGGTCGGACAGCTTGTGGGCAGAGTAAGGACCTCCCTTGACCTCTTCACTGTAGTCTCTGCTCCTGTTGCCTTTCATTGTGACCTCTGTTTCACTTTTAGTGGAAGATCCTCGGGCCTCTGTCTCTATGGGTTTGTCAGTATAGCTCTGAGAGGGAATGTTATTGGGGAAAGCTGGTTTCCCAGTTTCTTTAAACAGCTTCTGTTGGTCTAGTGAGGAGCTTGCATTTTCATTGCGAGGGAGATCTTCCTTCACCCCAACTTCATGGATTTTGTCTGGTTCAGAGAAAGAACGTACCTTCTTTTCTGCAGGAAAACGCTTTCGACCACCAATGCGAGTTACTTGACCCCCAGCAGGCCCTGATTTACTCATTACAGACTCTGAGACAGTTGGCAGAGGGGTGACATCTTTACGGGCCAGCGCCGAGGATGGGTAGTTAGGTAAGGCCTCTGCTGCAGGGTGCTCCAGTAAGACAGGCTCCAGGTCTTTTCTCCTGAAAGACGTAGCCTTGAGCACCCTTGCTTGTGCTTCCTTCAGATTAACCTTGTAGGTGTTGGTGAAGGAGCCATCTGCAGATGTTGGGGTGGTGCTTTCAGTGGACTTCCAGATATCCTGATCGTCTTCAGTCTCACCCTCAGTACCAGGAAGGGTAGCTGCACTCTTACTTTTCTGCAGCTTGGCTCGTCTGATCTGAATTTCATTCCTTAACGTGGTGGCAAAACGGTCACTGCGTCTCGCCATCTTGCTTTCAAGGGACTCCTCAGAGTTTGGGCCTCTTGCGTCTTGGCCTGCGGTATCCATAGATAGAGAGTGAAGCATGGGGGTTGCCTGGGGGCAGATCTTGTTGCTCACTTGACTGTGATGTCTGATGTCTTGGGGTAATTCTCTATGTTGTAGTGACAGAGACCTCCGCTGTTCAGACTGCCTGCTAGGAGGATAACTCATGAACTGAGCTTCTGCATTTTGTGTGTTGTGTCCTCTCTGGCTTCCCCTATCATCAGAGCTGGATTTAGGTACAGAGGTTTCTAGTACAGTAGTAACTTGGTGCTTGCTGTATCCATTACTGTCTTTTCTGTGTGCGGAGTGTTGCTGCTGTTGGGGCAGATGATACTTCAATTTGGTGACTGGGCTAAGAGAGTTCTGCTCATTTCCAGTCTGTGCCAGGTCTACGCCTGAGACACTCTTCCTGTCCTCTGATTTTCCTGACAAGGGCTGGGGGTTAGGCTGCGTGGGCTGACATGTTGTGACACAGTAGTATCGGCTATGTCCACTGCTGTCAGTGTTTTGGTCAGTGGCTGTGGTAGACAGTGAGGTACTTAAGTTCCTTCTCTGGTTCTGACCAAAGTGTTGTGCAGAACCATTAGTAGGCAGCTCCTGCATGCTACAATAGTAGCCAGCTACGTTCTGTGGCTTTGGTACGGATGTAGCCCAGGGCTGAGAATAAAAAGTGCTTTTGTCACTATGGTGCCTTTGATGGTAGGGCTGGCCTTGCCGAATGTCACTGCTGGACAGGGAGTACTGCTTGTTTGAGCTGGCCTGGTTATGATTCGATTTATCAGATGAAGTGTAAAAACTGTCGTCATTTTTCGGGGATAGGTTGTGGCTGCGGCGATTTTCAGTGGAAGCCTTACAGGGGACATGTGGTTCAGGTCCTTCAGGGTGAGCTATAACGAGCCCCCTTTCATGGACCTTAGTTGCAGCAAAACTGTCACTGCGTGCAGGTGGAGGTGGAGGGGGAGGAGAGGGGGAAGCAGTCTTCTTTTTTTCAGGGACATGCCAAACAGGTCCATAGCTTGTTCTACTTGAAGTGGAATGGCAGGATCCAGCCGAGTCCTCAGTCTGTGGACCCTCGCAGCCTGTGCTAACTCCTGGCATCTGGAAGTACGCCACCCTATCGTCCTGTTTGACTCCCTCAATCAGGCTCTGACTGTTTCTGCCATTATTGTGCTTTCCTCCTGCATCCCACTGATTGAATTTGTAGAGCATGTTCTCTGTTGAGGCAGCATTGCTCTTTGAGAGAGTATAGTCTGGTGTGCCAGAGCTGGTGGAGAAGGAGCTGTAGGCTGAATCTCGTTTCCCTCCTCCAAGATGCTCCATACTGTTGTTGGACTTGGCAGGTGACAGCTGACCGGCAGGGTACGGGTGTGAGACATGTTCTAGACTGTCCATACTGCCGAGAGAGCTGAACTGGTCGGACACTCTGCGCAGGTTTGTCTGCTCCCAGCCAGAGGAAAGATCAGTTGAGGATGAGCTGGAGGTTAAAGCAAAGGGCCGAGTGTGAAAATGCAATTTATGAAATGCCATTTATCTAAAGATTGCTGTTAATCAAGTTATGAATTACGGTAACTAATTCTATACAGTTATTATGGCCGATTCATGGCAGTCACATTTATATCTAATTAATTATCAGCGTTTTGGCCAATGGAGAATACAGCAACATTAGCAAACACAGCTTAAAGCCTATTAAATGCATGTCTTTGTACAAATCACAATTTTATGTTTATATAGGGGTATAACACTGAGAGACTAAAGAGGCAAACTTCAAGATCCTAGAGTTACCTTGCATCATATCTGGTTTGCCAGACTGACGTGGGTGGAGACTGTGTTTTGGCAGTCTCCGATTGGCTTTCGTTGAACTTGGTGGAGTGCCAGGAGTGAGGCCTGCTTATGGGTTCATTCCGCCTGCAGAGAGGGCAGAAAACACAGACTAGATTAGAGCCCAGCCCCTTGTGGAAAACAGTATGCGCTTGCAATAGCAACTCAACAAGTAAAACATTTACTTGTTTTACTGCATCTATATTGAGGCAGTGATTTGCCTTTTTGATTCACAGACGCAAAGTGTTTGAGGGTTTTTATCTAGGTCTCTGTTTAATGAAAACCTTGTACAGTTGTCAGTTATGATTATGAAACATACCCTTTAAAGCGATTCTTTCTGAATTGCATGTCAGGAAAAGGTGAACAGAACATATCAACATAAAATGACATACTGTACACCTAAATCAAATACAATTTTATTTCCTTATCAATACGGGCACAAAAACATGTGTATACATGTCAGGGACAGACAGTGTATTGCATGCTGTACAAATGGGATGAATATCATTCATCTAATGACATGAATCACAAGACAATCCAAAGAGACATGCCAATGAGTGCAGGTAATAAACCATAGGAGAGGGAGAGTTGCTATGAGAGGAATGAAGATGATATTATTACTAGACGAATGATTGATGACATGATGACATGATTATGGGCACACAGAGTGGAAAAAAGGGAATAGGTACTAGTGATTACGATGAAGTCACAGAACCGTACCTCATGGAACTTCGCAAAATCTTCGTAAGAAAGCTCCTTGCCACATGCACGTCATTCTCTGAGGGCATTTTCTGAGTTACAATATCCACCATTTTCATATTCCTGGGCAGCAGGGGGAGGAACACACACACTAAGAGCTTACCAACAATTGACTAGACTCACAGTAGAAGACAGGACAAAAAACGCCTGACATTTAGTCCGCTGGTTCTGATGGTTGAAAGTTTGTGGACACTATAGCACTGCAGAAAACTCAGTGCGCTGAGGAGGTCAGTGTCTGAAAAACTCACCAGGACAAAGGTTCTCTAAATCTCCTCTGATCCAACTGAAATATCACACAGTATTCACAGGATAGTAATATGCAATCTACATTAATGTAAATGTCTGCTGATACATGGTGTTATAGCCCCCTCTCCTGGTCAAACTAATGCATGCTCATGATGTCTCACAGTTTTAAGTGTCATGGAGGTCGAGAAATATGAGAAAACCCCTATATGATGGACCTACAACACCGGAGACAATATCAGAGTGACAGATACACAGTTTTACTCATCTCTCATTAGGCTTGTTATCTAAACAGTACGTAGCTGAGGTGAGCTGGTCGTACTCAGACTTTGCCATATGGTCCCAGGGGGAACACAAGCCCAGCATGGGGTGGGGGGGGCTTAACAGAATAGAGAAGCTCTTATATAATCAGATCAGCCACATCACCCCTCAGTCCAAGCTGTCGTCTGCTGCCCAGACAGCCTTTCTATCCTTGATGGGGTTCAAAACTTACATCATTTCACAGGCACAAGGGACTTGGGTAGTCGTTTAGTACACCTGTGGTGGTATTAATGTAGTTGTGTGAGTATAATTTTTAAATGGGGAGCATTATAAGGAAAATGGGGTCATTTATCTTACACAATTATATATTTTCTACTTCAACAAACTAATTCAAAGCCTGTGTTTAAAATGAGTTTATTTTGCATGGTATTTTCTCTCTCTTTTCTAAGGTCTTACACCATCTATCAAAGAAACATCTAAGTGGAATATGTTTTAAAACACTTTTAAAACATCTGTAAATACTTTTAGAATTTTTATTTTTAGCCTCAGTGTAGTATTGTATGTTAGATGTTGGTGACTATGAAACACTGGCGTTATACTGGTCAAGAATTTCAGACAAAGCTTTGCTTGCTTACATTCTCATTGGACTCAAGACTTGCCCTACAAAGCCACGAGGTCAAGATGTCCTGCCCCCTCAGTCACCTTGTCTAAAGGCCTTCAATGATCTGATGACAAGAGGTCCAAACAACAGCGTCATTCAGATGGAGACCTGACAACAAACTACTGGGTGAAATGAAGAACATAAGCTCTTAAATTTGCTCCTACACTCGTTTTATAGATTGAGAATTCTCAGATTGAGACAGAGATTTGGTTAAGCTCAATAAAGTGGGACAATTCCACAAAATTAATTGTGGATTAAAGTTAAGGCCTATTTAGAGGACAAAGAAAAGCCAACATGGAGCTCAGTCTTCCTTGTCTCCTCACAGTCCGTGTTTCTAGGGCACTAGGAGCTAGCCACACATGGCGCGCCTGCTATTGGTATGTAAATGAGCCTGGTTTTATTAGGCCTATCGTCAGGGCTACAGCTGGGCCAGCACAGATATGCTAGGAAAGTGAATCAGTTGGCTGGAATGGGGGCAGGGGGAGAGAGAGACTGTTTCTGAGTGATCAGTTTAGAGCCCCATCTCACTTCAAATGTATCTGGTACCAACCAGTCCACATTCAAAAATAAACAGCTCACATCTGCATTCAAAACCAAACAGACAACTTGTTAAACTAACAGCCAATTAATTCATAGTTAATTAATTTAGAAGAATATTCACAGATCATTTTGTTTTACCTATAAGCCTTTTCCCTCAAAGATTAATTTGCTCTAAATCTTGCTGATCATGGCTTAACCTAAATGATGGATGACCTCATACTGAATGATGAGACAAAAACAATCGCAACAATAACATTATTAGTATTAGGGTCATGAATCAAGCAAAAAAAGGCCCCAATATGTCCCCCAGATATTCACCGCCATATAACATGACAAAAAGCAGCAGGTATGGTGGCATCAATTACAGAAATCAAAAACTTAAAATGCAAAAAGTGATTAAAACATAAAATAATGTTCATTTTGACTCACCACAAAGACGAAATGTGTTATCCGAAAGACCATACAATAATATTAGACTGGAGCTCAATTTGGAAGTGAGACCAGTTGTGTGCTGGTCAGGCACCACATTCCACAGACACTTCAAGGACAAGCCAAAATAAAGAGACATGCAGGCCGCTCGGGTCTGAGCATCATTGCACAACTCTAACACTGATCCACTACCTCCAAACACACACCTACAGATATTAACACAGAGAGGCCATGACTAAAACTAAGTTATCTGCGCAGAATTAGTTTAAACGGAGGGGAGATTTCCTTGAGGATTATGGGGGGTTTTACCCCTGAGAGGGGGTGGAAGAGTGTACAGAGAAGGGGGAGGGTATTGTCACAGCCAGTCCCCTTGGAGCAGTCCCATACCTTGCCTCGCCTCATTGGCTCTGAGGAGCTAATATGCTAATGATGGGATGAAATGCCGGACTCCTCTCTTCCCATCTCCCCTCTTGTGCGGCAGACGTGCATTTCTACCATTACTATGGCAACAGGTTGCTCTCTAGGGTGCAAGGGCACCCTGTTTCCTGAAAGCCTCGGGTAATGAGCATTGCAACGGCCTAAGCAGGGATGTCAGCAACACATGGCAAATACAACTTAGTATTCAAAACTATTGACTTTGGCACATTCTGTTGTGTTAATCATGTCAGGGCTTGTTAGTTCAATGAATGTGTGAACTTAAAAAGTATTGGGCTTAAACTTTTTTAAAATATTTTTTCATGTTCATGTGTGATCTTGTGCCCTCTTGCTATGCATATGCTGCTTCATATTAAGATTGATTAATTTATTTTTTATTTTTATTGATTTCATTTTATTACATTTATTTATTTACAAGGATCGTGCCAATGTCAGCCAGCCGGCAAACAGCTAACTGCTGTCCTATGGCGAGATAATCTGAAAACTAATATAAGTTAAGTATCATTTCAAACTTGCTTTTAAAAGGTATTTCTTGTCAACAAAGCTGAGGCCAGGGGCCTGGGATTTTACAGCACAGGCTTATGAGTCTCATGTTCAAATTCGCCACTCACTTCCATAATAAAAAGAGACATTATTTCTACCACATAACTACTCATATTAGTTAGGATCTGGTTGTGTTTGGGGGAAAAATCAACAACACAACAGTGCCAACAGCTGTGCAGTTTGAATTAAATGGCCAAACAAGCACTTCCATTTTCAAATTACTTTATACAACACCAGAATACAATGTTAAGGGAAAGTTGTCTGTAGCATCTTTTTATGAAAAAATACATCTTTGCAATTCGGAAATCCAAACTGATATGCCTTTTCTTTTGCCAATTTAACTGTACAGATGTACAGATAGGTAAAGCTGTGTGTCAACAGTTGCTTTTAACAACCATCCAAAATGGCATAAATGGGGGGGAAACACTCTTGCCTGAGTGAGAAACAAGTGTTTTTCTCTTATTAGAACATGCTCTGGCACACCAGCAAGAGGTCTGTTGACAGGCAAGAAGATTAACAAAGAATGGTTGCAACCTAAAGCTGATAGTTAGGCAATAAAATTCAGTGATGTATTGTGAGGAAAGCAATCAAGCATACAGCTCAAACACTGTTTTCAACAAATGCCTCCCATATCGTATGGAATGCTAACCATATCTAACAAGTTTTGATTTGACCAAGGTGTGAGATTCTTCTAGTAAAAAACACGTAACAAGCCACACTATCGTATAACATTTGGCACAATGAAGTGCAGCATCACGTACAGTATAGGGCAGAAAAACGCTGAAGTTGTATGCACCCAACCTGCACTTTGCAGGTGAGCTGGTTGATTCCATTTGGTCCCTGAGGGTCTGACAAAGGCCCTCTTCAGCAGACCCTACAATCAAACCAGTCATGTTTCGGGTGAAAGAGGTGAACCGTGAGCAGCATGTAATGACCAGCACATTCCTGGGCTGAGTGGCATACCAGCTGTCAAGTCACTGGCTGTCTGCACTGACCCACAGCCCAGAATCACCTGGAAAAATGTTGTCAGAGGGTGAGGGTCTGAACAACGTCACTGTAACAAAGTCCTGCGTCTTAAACACCGTCAATTACTACAGTTCATGGGCAATCAGTGACTCAGAGCGCTGGTATAAGTTCACCAACAACCTGTCAATTACTTAAAGCGAGCAGCAACAACAAATAGCGTGGGGACTGCAAATACTTACCAACCGCAAACAATCCATAAACGTGTCATATATAAGAAATCGTACGAGCAAATATGCACAAAACAGTCAAAACTGTTGTGAGGTGTGAGAAATGATTAAATGTTTGTATGTAATGTCAGCCATGTCATGCTCTGATTGTTGTTCTCTGAGGGTGAGCTTCCCCACAAACTATCCTAATTGCTGGTATGTGATGACAAAATATTGCTCATGTTAGAAGAGATGAGAGGGTAAAAGAAGCTTGCCACTGAATGTGAGCATTGTAAAAGATAGACGTTACATTGTATTTAGCACTAAACCGGTAATTATGGCATAAACAATTCAATTCAGTTTTATTTATATAGCGCCATATCATAACAAAGTTATCTCAGGGCACTTTTCCATAAAGAGCAGGTCTAGACCGACTCCTTATGTAACAATACACATACATAAAGCCTGGCACAATAGGCAAAATACTGCAGTGTGTTTCCAATAATGAAACATTCCTAAAACACCTACATACATCCAGATTCACACACATACCTCATGAAATGTTCAAACTAACATTTCCTCATGTCACGTTGTGAAAAAAACCCATCACAGCTCAAAGCAAGTGTATTTTTTCTTCAATTATACTGTGTGATTTCCAAACCCCCCCCCCAAAAGATCTGATTGAAATCACTGAGATCTACATCAGTGACTCCCTGTCAACTCACCTTGGCAATGGAACAAACCAAAAAGAAACAAAGGGGTGTAGTTAAGACAGGGCTATGAAATCTCTAAACTATGATTTCCTTGAGACCCAAACAATTTTAAGAAATCTGCTTATGACAAGAATTCAGTGCACAGCATTCCAAGCATACTACATGGGCTGATTTAGAAAACAAAGACCAGTAAAGGTAAGCTGCTGCACTGCAACCCCTACTGAATGCTTACACTGTAAGTTAGGCCAATAAGCTTTTCCAGGTATAATTGGATTGTGCACCAAACCTCTGTGTAGGCCTTACTCATCTAAAACAGCCACATAGGTGTGCTATTGTTATTGAAAACAGTAGTTTTGATGTCGCAACAAGTAAAAAGGGAGACACACAGAAGCAGTCGCCTTCTGCTACAGTACACAACGTCTCTTCCGATGCAAATTAATGAAGCATGCTAGTGACTGTGGTACTTCTGTAACAATGCCAGAAGGGGGAAACCAAATGCCACAACTAACTTCAAGCTTCATGTTGTAAAGTTTAATGATTCACTCTGCTGTCAGTTGCATGTACTGCAGATGCCTCAAGGGAAGGGAAGGGAGGCAAACAAGACTGGGGGGGTTCCTGATGTAAAATAAAATCCTTTCTGCCCTAGAGAGGCTGTCAATTCTAGTTGCACTGGTCAGAAAATACCATAGTGTCATCTGTGCTGATTGTTTCCTTCATCTCAGTAAAGTTGCTTTCAAGAGAAGGGCTGTCCATACACAGTTTAGTGACCCATTACTAACTTTAAATTTGCCGCATTTAACCAAATTACCACTTGAGCTTACCACGTAAATTTTACAGTGAGCAAAGCATAACAATAGCAAGCTGGAATGCATGTAAATGAAATGTGTTGATGTGGGACAATTACAGTGTTTGACTGTATGCAGTAGTTAGTGTTGGCAAGTTTTAAACAAATTTAGCCTGAAACGTACAATTTAACTTTAGCTCATACCCTGGTGTGGTTTTTGGTGCACAGATGTTTTTAATGAGATTGACAAAGTGATATTTCAAATGTAAAAACGTCTGTAAAAGATTTAAAGATTTCCTCATTTGACATTCCAAATGTGAGGCAAAGAGTGTGGAGTAGTTTGCAAAGAGGAGGAGATGCTTTCCCACAGATAACCACACCTATCTGTTCTCTGTGTGACGTGTGACAAGCCTCTCCCTGTCCCCCCTCTACCAAATGACTTTATACAAACAAACTCACATTAGTCACTGCATGCAAAATAAATCAAGCTCCTCCCTTGTGCTGTCTGTAAAGAGACCACACCTGTAGGCAGGAGCAGGTTCTGACAGCTTCCTGATTCTCAATCAACTAGCCAGCGTTATCCCTGAGAAAAAAAGAAAGGTGTTTGACGGCTGACACCTTGCATGCTCAGGTACAGATGAAGCTACAGTCAAACGTTAGGGCTCTGTATGGGTACAGGTAGTGATGTGGAATGTAAAACATTTTCAAACCCCAACACCAGCTTTCTACACAACATGCAGACTGCAGTTGCATGAAACAACAAGAAATGGGACAGCAGTTGAAGCTTTGAGGTTCTACTACTATCGCTTCCTTGTATTCTAAATCAGACACAGACTTGTTATTGTGGCCTTGGAAAATGACTGTCTGGAGATGCTATATGAGACGCTGAGAACAAAATAAATGCTTCAACATATTCAAGCAGAAGTGTCCCATGGGACTAAAAGTCTGTGTAAAATGCAAAAACAAAACAATAACACTTGTCCTTGTAAGGACATGTCTTTCTCCATTTACAATGATATACATACTGAAATGACAATACCCAGATCCTTTAGGTATGCCTCCTGCTCTTCTGTGGTTTCATCTACACATTATTTACTTCCTATGCATCCTGTTTCAAAAAGGAAACATACATGCTACCACAAATCATATCATTTTAAAAAAAACCCATAGACACTTCTGCTGGTATTACCAGCTAGCAAGTGATGCCATGATACAAGATACTTTGGAAATCTTTAGTAAAATTGGTACCACTTGTAGGTCTGTTTTCAGTTGACTTACTATCTAATGTCCGTCTTGACATCCATAATAAAATCAGACAAGAGACATTTCACATACAATCAGTTGCCAGTTTATTAGGTACACCTGGCTAAAATGTATGCAGTCTAATACAACAGTCCTGCAGTAAATGTACAGTTTTTGTTGAAATTGTTTTAGAGAGGTGTTGATTCAACTTCATGATCATTTTGGAGGATGTTGTTTGTGGTGCTGTTGAACTGTACTGCATTATACTGACAGGTGTTTCTGTTATTTAGCCTACCCTCATTGACATAAATGTGGTGCACAAAATAATAGAAACACCTGTCAGTATGATACAACATAATTGAATTAATGGCCTTTACGTTGTCCCACAATAGCATAAGTAATCAAATAGACACAGACTGTTATAGACAGTAATGCTTCCTTGTTTCCACATCCTATAATAGACATGTCTATTGGGAATAAAAGACAATGAGTGAGACTCACAGCCACATCCTTGTAGAGAGATAAATGGTGAGTGGACTTCCTTGTACGGTAGGATTTGTTCAGGGATTACGTTATGATATGATACAATACAGAAAGAAATGCGGACGACAAAGATAGACAATGGGAGCAATGTTTCACACACAACAAGGTCATTTGTAAGAAGGCCTCCAGGACTCAGTTGACAAATGATTCATCAGTTAAACAAGATATAAACAATACCTTGGAGTCAACACGTCACAAGGACTGGCTTACAAAAAGAGCGAATGTAACCATTTGCTGTGGGCTTACTGTTCATCAACAGTCTGTTCTTTGGTCAATCTTATCACAGAGGGCGTGAGAGCAACTGACTGATAAAAAAAAAAAAAAGAATCTCAGTGCCAAGTAGTGTCATTTGCATGCAAACTTCCCCTTCTTTGTTCTCCCTACACCTGCCTGCATGGGATCTGTGAATGATGTCACCTACAAGCTTTCTTCCTTCTTTCAACTTGATCATGAAAAACTGTGTCACCATGAACTCCTGTTGGCTGCAACACAGTACAACGTGGCAAAACAGGACCAGCCAGCTACCGAGAACTCAACAGCTCAGAAATCCCAGAAAGTGCAGGCTAGTCTACAGACACACTACACAGACAAACAGCTGCAAGGGCCAGGATCCTCTGCCTCCACTCCTCCGTCACCTTGGTTTGTTGGAAATGTTACCATGGTGACCTGTTAGGCTGAGGGGGTGGTGCACTTGTGACAGCAGCAGATGTAGGAGGAGAGGTCACAGGAGGGGACTGAGGATTGGTTACCTACCTTTTCACCACCAGACTGAGGGTCTTGTGGGAGCTTTTCACTAGGCAGATTGCCTCCTGTCTGTAGCCACTCAGGGGAATCTCGTTGATGTTGACAAGCTCGTCTCCCACCTGGAGACTCACAGCTGCTGCCTTGCTGCCCTCTTCAACCTGGAACATAAACACAGCAGATGGAAAACGGAGAATTAAACACGCTACTTTAGAGATACCAAAATATTTCTGCCGGCAAGCTAGCTAGCTAGTTAGCAAGTTGATACAGGTAATTTTTGCAATCTTTAGTCATATCAATACTCCTCGACATGTTTTCTCTCAAAGCTTCCTCTGCCCAATCCGTTTCCATAACAATAATATACTGGGCCTCTGAATTGAACTTAGGAAGCGTTACGGAAAGATAGATTTAGGATATAACAAGATAAGGGGAAAAAAAGGTTACCTGCCTTAGTAGCGGTAGCTAGTGTTAGTTTATTAATATGTACTGTATATTGCGCACAGTACATACGTTTAGACAAATTCCAGTTTAATACGAACACCAACTTGTATTTCACAGCCGTTAGCTGGCAATGCAGTCCACTTTATGTGTGCCAAGTCCAAAAATACAAATGCGGCTTTTCTGTTTAAATTAATAAGAGAGGAAGAGGACTTGCAATCAGTAGGGTAGGTGTGGGAATTCTAATTTAGTGAGGAAACTAAATGACATCAAACTTTCTTCATGACCCTCTGCCATTAGAATGCAGATGCTGCCTTGATGTGATGACAGGGGCAGAACGGG
>LKNJ01005271.1:0-24512 GCA_002120245.1 Maccullochella peelii
TTTTTTTTTTTTTTTTTTTTTTTTTTAAGTGGTAACCATCATAACAAAAACTACTGTTCCACCAACACCCACTGAATCCATTCAACACAGGAATCTTCTGAGTTTGGGATTTGTAATATTTTCCCACTGGTGTGATATTTTCCAAGCATAATGGTTTTCAGTTTTTTTTGTCACTGACATAAAAAGTCCCAACAATCCCTGATCTGTCTTTTTGTTACTGTCTCAGATGTACTTTCTCACATTTTTCCCCTCTATCTTTTGTTCCTAATGCACATCTCAGGCCTCCCGACTGGTTCAGGAATGTAAAGATAAGCCAACCTCACTGGTGGTCAGAGAGACGTGTCCAGCCCCCACCACGCAGAGACAGCAGCCCCAACAGCAACCGCAACAACAGCAGCAACAGCAGCAACCTGCTCCTTCGCCATCACAACCCATCAAACCTGTAGAGCAGCCCAAGGTCGACCCAGCCACACCAGCTGTTCAGCCACAAGGTAACGATTCAGCATGATTTTCTAAACTGCTAAATTACTCTCTGTAGAGTACTCAAACATTTTGGTAAATAAACTCTTTAACCAATTAGCCACTGGGACAAGAAGACTGGTAGGAGTTTAAAAACTGTGATGACTACAAGTTTTCACCTCGACACAGAAAATGTACCATTATATCTGCTCTGCTCTCCTTGAATCAGCCGACTCTTGCAGTCGTCAGTGGAGGAAAAGAAAAATCAATGCTGATGTTTACTTGTAATTCAGAACATGTTGTGTCTGCAGCACATTTAGATTCACAATTCTTTCTCTTATTTCTTTGTTGTTGTCTCTGTTATTTCCCAGTGCTGTGGCCAAAAAGCTCACCTGATACCTACACATCACTCAAGGCCGTGTTGTGAACAAACATTTAAACCCACAACAAAAAGGCCCCAAAATCAGTGAAAAACCTACTGTAAGCAAATGGAGGAATTAAGGAGTGAATACAGTAATATAACCAGACTCATAGTGGACATTTATTGTTGTTATTATTTTGTTGTCTCCAAGTTATAGTGGAGACATTTTGGCACACACAGTTTTCTCTGATGGTGTGTGCTATTGGCCTGGCTTATATTTTGTTCACACACATTTACATACATGAGGGGGGAGGGGGGGCAAAACGTTAGAACCACATCTCAACATAATGCATCCTAATACACCAGCACCACTAACTACAGCCTTTCTGACAAGGTGTTAGATTGTACAGGTGTTCTGGCTAATAGACTGGTTAAGTCAATGTATAGTTGTACATGGGTTTCAACTTTAACTAATAACATTATCCAAACTCCTTTTATAAAGAGTGAGCTGTGTTTCATCTTTAAAAACACTCTCGGCTGCTGATGTACATGTTGCTTGCGGGGATTGGACAGCTTTTGTCCGTTAGACAAAGTCTGAGGAATGCTTGTGTAATAGACTTATGACGGTTGCTCGGAAGAATCAAAGTTTCTAAACTTTGGACAAACTGTTTTGAAATGTGGGTTAACTCTAACATGTTACTTTTTTAACAATATGATCCAGTTAAAAAGCTTTTAGCTGCATGTATCAAGAAAATACCAGAAATGCTGCAACATCAGTAATTTTCATATTGCTGCATTTTCTGCTCATTGTGCACATTTTGTCAGCCAGGTTATTTGGATAAAAGGGATAAAGCCGGCTCTGGTAAGTGATTTGACTCATGGTCCAATAGCTTTGAAATAGTGTAAGTTTGTAGTCATGCAGCAGCTAGACTATTCTTGCTGAGCACAAGATTATTTAGGGTGTATTTTATAAATGTTGACATGGATCAGTTTCTATGGTTATATTTCTCCTAAATGGGTGGAAATAGTGCTAATGCTGTGTTTCTTGTAAAATGAAACGTTCTGTAGCCCACAAATTGCTGTTTATGGGCAGTGAGTTGGGTGTGATGTGCCGTGGAGGAGCACTGCTCACCACCAGAGCAGGAAACTATTTCTGTAATCTGCTGGCTGCAGGGGCTGATGAAGATGAGTTTCAAGCTTTTTTTTTTTGCTTTTTTTTTACTTTAGGAAAATGTAACATTTAAGAAAAAAGCCTCCCCTACTGTTTACCTTGTGATCATCACTACAAAACATAAAATGGTTGTCACCATGATAACGTTCCAGAGTTGTAAAACACCGTCTGTTCCATGACGTCACGCACATTAAGATCGCTTCTCTAAGCCCTGGGAACGTTTTTGTAGTGTAAGTATATAACCTTCATGGTTTAAAAATTCATAATACAAAGATTAATAATTGACCTTGTTTGCAGTTCGAGGTGTCCAGTCAAAGGTTTTACAGACGTCTCTTTTATAATGGTGGCCTAGCGGGAAAGTGCTTTTTGGGTACCAATTAATTTGTCCCAGTGGCCTCAAAGACACCGGTGAGTGGCAGAGCCAGTAACCAGCTCTCTTAATACATCCATGCTTCAAACTCATGGATCTGTTACTCAAACTGGACTTCCTGGATCATATTTCATCGCCACCCACATCACAACATGCCTCCCCCACCAATGCAGCACCGTGCATTTCTTCTATGCAGGGCTGTTTTCTGCCAGTATGTATTTACCACCAGTATGTGTCCCAGGCAGTGTGGAGAAGGCTCCATGTTTAGAAATAAAATTGACAGAAAATATAATCTAACTCATAAATAAACTGAATTAACTAAGGTAAATAGAATATGAAACAAATACAATTTTTAAAACCCTCATAATTAAGAACTATAATGATAATTAAAAACTTTGACCAGACACCAAAAGCTCTCAGAGGGTGCCTTTGGGGGCACCTGGACTCAGGACCTAAAATGTCTTTTTATGGCCCTGCTGAAAACATGGCTCTTATATCACGTTTATTCGTCGCTTAAATTGACTGTAGTTTTTAGAAACTAGTTTTAGTCGTCGGGACAAAAGTAAAGCATGTTTAGTATTGAAGCTGGAGACGCTGCTCTTTTGATTCAGAGTCTTAGCCCAGGTTCACGGTTGATGCATGAGGTCTTGCAGCAGCAGCAGCAGCAGCTATGGTAACGTTGCGGGAGGAAACAGGGAGGCGGACCCTGGTTTAAAAAGCGTTTCCTATTCGGGTCTGAAGCGGCGCTGCAGCTTAAAACCAGGTCCCAGTCTGACACAGCAGCAGCAAGTCGGTTTGTGTCGGATCATTACAACAACAACAACAACAAACGTAAGCAGAACCGCACATGTTTGCTCTCTGAGCTCGGCGGAAGTTTGCGCGGTAAGACAACTTTCTCATTCAACACTGGTGGCTTTTAAGATGACAAAGCATTGATGTTAGCTTTCGCTTTGTGGGGTGCTGGAGAAAAGCCGAGACGTCGTTGTTTGATGGTGGGAGTGATACATGATGGATTTAGTGTTTTATTGATCGACAGTGTGACAGTAGGCCACTTCAAATGTTCAGCTATTATTAGACCGTCGACACCAGAAACGTTATTTAAGTCGGCGGCAGGCAGGTGGATATGACTGGCATGTAGATGGCTGTAAAGTGGTATTTATGTGTCTCTTTAATAATATAAATTCATGAGCATACATAGCCAAGTAGGTATCTGATGCATAAGTGGTGTATTCTGTGATTATATAAAGAGAAGCCACTGCTTAGCTCGGTAAAATAACAAAATAAACTATTTTAAAGCTTTAGCTATTCAGAAGTTTAAAGATATTTCACCAGTTTGATGTAGACCAACTATAGAAATTAAAATTATAAAAGTGGCTAACCTGAGTTTAGGTGGATTTACCCTCCTCCACATTGCTGGTGTAAGTTTCTTTACTGTGATTTTGACTGCAACTAATGGTTAACATTGTCTATTAATCTGCTGATTTGTTTCTTGATAAGTTGTTTGATCTATAAAATGCCAGAAAATACTGGAAAATGCCCATTACAGATTCCTGAAGCCCAAGGTGATGTCTTTTAAATGTGTTGTTTTGTCCATCTAACAGTCTCAACCCCCCAAAAATATTCAGTTTACTATCACATATGACAAGGAAAAGCAGCAAATATTCACATTTGAGAACCTAGAAAATGTTTGCTATTTTTGATTAAAGATTTAATCAGACCATTAATCTAGTGCTGCTGATTATTTTCACAATTCATTTATTCATCGTTTTGCCTATAAAATGTCACAAAATTGGAAAATGCCCAGTGTAATTATGTAGAGCCCAAAGTGACATTTTCAGAATGCTTGTCAGTCCAAAACCCAAAAATATTCAGTTTACTATGACATATGATGAGGAAAAGCATCGAATCCTCACATTCGAGAAGCTGTAACAGGAGAAAGTTTTTGCTTGAATGACAGAAACGATTAATCAACTCCTTTTTCATTTAATTCAATCTCAATCCACCAATGACCAGCTCTCAGAGTACTTCCTCTCGCATATTAACTGGATGGTATTCATTTCTTGGTCAGGAGGGGGCACGACCAAGAGGCAGAGCGCTGCACCTGGGACCCCACCTCCAGCCATGACCTCAGGAAATGAGAGCGAGGCGCCCACCGTGACGGGCAGCACGCCGCAGAACGGAGAGAACAAACCGCCCCAGGCCATCGTCAAGCCCCAGGTCCTCACACATGTCATCGAAGGCTTTGTCATCCAGGAGGGAGCTGAGCCGTTCCCCGTGTGTGTAAGTTCCCGGTCTTAGCTTCACTAGCAGCAGCGAGACATGATAAACAACCCAAAGCCGCCACCCTCCAGTGTATTCGCCTGCAGGGAGCTGTCAGCAGGCAAACACCAACCCTCTGTTACTACTAGTAGTGACAGCTCACAGCTTCTGTTTGATTCAGTCATTAATTGTAGCGACGTAAGGCTCTGGAGCTGAAAGCGCACGGATGGATGAAGGTGTGTGTGTAATGAGCTGCACACTGCTTCATCTCAAGGCACAAAAAAACCCTCTTTAATCTGTCTTCTCCCTTTTTAAAATTGATGTTATTATATCTTACATTATTTATCCGGTGTGTCTGTATACCTGTGGTTGACATCCCATCTTTATTAATCACAAAAAAAAGCTACATGTTAGACTGAACAACCATTTGTTAAGGTGCAACATAATATGTGTTTGTTGTAATTTGTAGGCTTAGGGCTCACTGCCTCCTACTGGACATTAGGTGTAAATACCCACTATATTTACATGCATATAGGACTGAACAAGCACAAGGAGTTCATCATGTTATACAGCAGGAAATAATGAAGTATCTACATTGCAAATACATTTACATGGTACTTTCGACTCTTATTAATGACTGTTTTTTATTATTGATTGTCAGCGCTTATTTTTTTTCTGTTAATAGATGACGTGTTTATTCTATGAAATGTCAAAGGTGGTGAAAAAACAAGTTCAGAGAGCCCAAAGTGACATCATTTAAATTCAGTCCAAAACCCTTAAGATATTCCATATAAAATTATATAAAAACAGAGAAAAGCAGCAAATATTCACATTTGAGAGGCTTTTGCTTGATTTATATGGAGTCATAGAAGTGCCATAAAATGAATAAATCTGGGAAAGAATAAGACAATAAATGTGGAAATATAAAGAGAAATAAATAAAAGAATAAATAAATGTGCTTTTGTTTTTGTTGTTGCTGTTGTCCGTGCTAAAAAGTTCCTCCCGAAGCAGGATTGATGTGTGCATGAATTGATTACTCAGCCTGGGCAGGAAAAGCCCTCGCAAAGCCAGTTGATTGACAGCTTGGCCCTTCAAGGAAAAGCAAAAGCAATAAGGCAAAAGCAAAAGGGGAAAAGGAAAAAGAATTGTCTTTATATATCCACATTTATTGTCTTATTCTTTTTTTATGGCACTCCTGTGACTCCATAGGTTTAATGACCTAAACAAATAATCAATTGTTGCTGATTGACTAATTGAATATTTGACCAATTGTTTCAGCACTATTGAATGCACATTTCTTACTTTGCCAACAGTGTCTCCAGTAGTAGTTTGTTTTATTATCAGAGTTAGCCCAGAAATGGCTGTTAAATTATAGGCCCTGATTTTCATTTGTAATTCCTATGGGCAGTACGGACAGGAGGAATGACTACAGCGACCAATAAATCTTTCAATGTGCGCGTGGCATGTGAATCTTGAAAACTAGGAAAGAAAAAAAAATAATAAATTCCTTAAATCAGTATCACAGCTTTTGTCAGTCGACCAGTCGTTTCTGCACTACTTTTAATCCATTCATACAAACCATGAGTTAAGCAGTGAAAGTGTCATTTCATCTCATATCATCAAGGAGATTGATTATTAATGGGTAGTCAAATTGGCCTAGTCATCAGGATATACACATGTAAAGTAGTCTTTGCCCTTTATATCGCTGTTATATGGGTCAAAAGTCAAGCTGTCCAACTATTTTATCAGTCACAAGTAATCACAGCTATTTGTTATTCCTGGAACATGTAGCGTTTCATTTTGGTAGGTTTGTAAATATTTCCTGTCTGTGACCAGGTGGAGCGTCTGCCCATTCTTATCGACAGCCCAAAGAAGCTGGATCATCAGCTCTCCTCAGACCCTGACAAAACCCCCGTCAGCAACACAGCGAACACTGACTCTGAGCCTGAGGACATGAACCAGCCAGGTGAGACAAAGTGTATTAGACAAGTACAGTAAGGTTGTGTTTATCAGTGTGTGTCGCACTGTGCTGGTGCACCAAGCTGCCTTCTTTCCAAGGCTGAGGCCAAGGTGAACATTATATTTATACTGCTTTAGAAGGTTTATGAAACTGCGACATTTCAGTCATCAACCTCATAACGATGGGGACACCATCACGTTCTTCAGACGCAGTTACTGCAGCAGGATTGCTGGTGTTGTGAATAGATACAGACCTGACAAACCGCGCTGAGCTGCTGTGATGAACGATGACGAGAGCCAGTGTCGCTCTTGCTGTCCTGTGTGTCCAAACAGAAAAGGCTGCCCTCAGCGTAATTACATGCCTCTGCGTCTCTTCACCAAACCACTTAACTTGTGTGCGGCTCTGTCTTAGCTCCTCCACTAGTGTTTTTTTAACTCGAGCTGCTAAAAGATTTGTTGTTAATAAAATGTTAAATATTAAGTCTTCATTTCCTGGAACATTCTCCTTTTTGTCAAGCAACAAAACTGCAAAAGTCATTATTAACACAAGTTATCTTACCGCTCTAAATAAACACAGCAGAATAGAATGCATCTGTTACTCAAACTGGACTTCCTGGATCGTATTTCATGTCTTATGCCCCCACCAACGCAGGTTTTCGGTCTTAATCCCCGCTAATAAAGTTGGTATCAACGCCAATACCGATGCACCGGATCAGATCAGTGCCTTCTTAAAATAAACCTCAATTGGAAGTCCACACACCAAAACTTCCTCATTGTCTTTTTAAACTCCAAACACACAAAGGTTTTGTTTGTTGGTTTGATTGGGAGCATTTGGCTACTTAGTTTATGTAGCTTTGTGACGCAGAGAGCATTTAAGAATATAAAGCTGTGAATGGCACCTACACACTAAACAGGGTTAATTGAAAAGCTTCAATTTGTGCAAATGTATTGAATACGTTGATTATTAAATGTCTTTCTAAAGTTTTTATTTGGTGATCACAGTTATTGGGTCAGAGTAGAAGTCACTTTTCAAAGAGCGAATGTCTCATTTCAGAAGAAAAACTAATATTTTGCTGTCTGTCTGCCATTTCCCTTTCCACAGAAAAAGAGCAAGAACCCAAACTGACATGTGAATACTGTGGCTGGGTCGATTTTGCCTACACATTCAAAGGCTCTAAAAGATTCTGCTCCGTGGTTTGTGCAAAGAGGCAAGCCACCTTTTGGATTTATATTTCTTCTCATTTAAACAATTGGTTGTTTCTCCACTTACATTATGTGAAAAAGGAAAAGCTCTAATAATGGACCTTTCTGGACAGGTACAATGTGGGCTGTACAAAGCGGATAGGCCTTTTCCGTCCAGAGAGGAGTAAACCAACGAGTCGCTGGCGTAGAAGATCTCAGGGCCGCTCCAACATCGAGGCTAAGAAGCAGGTACGGAAACACTGTTCTCATCAGCACTCTACCACCCATCAGATACTGCTTCCACTGCACATTTTATGAACTTAAGCATAATTTGTGTCAGTGCCTGATTACCTCCCTCTGTCTTTACCGGGTCATTAAGTGCTCTATGATCTTTGTCAATGTTTATTGGTGACCAGTTGGAATGGAGAGATTTTATATAGATATATCGCTGTTTTTGGGTGTTTTCTTTTTTGGCCACTTATCTGAGACAGTAGCTGCGTTTACATGGACCCTAATATTCCACTAATAATCTGAATAATAGCCCAATCGGAATTAAAATGCCTCGTGTGACCACCTCAGTCTGAAGAGACTGACCCGATCCGGCCCGACATCTTATCGGATCCCTTTATTTGGCATCCATGTAAACAGTTAAGTTGGAATCTATAATCGAAATGATTTCAATAGGGTTGAAGAAATATTGTCCATGTACCTGCAGCTACTGACTTAGTACTTCTAGATATCCTGTGACTGGCCTTAGCAGCTAGTAGCAAGTAGTATAGAAAATGAAAACAGAAATTCCACGCAAACTATATCACAATATCTAACACTAGAAAACAGAATTTCTTTTGACTGGAGAACAGTCTTTTCAGGTTTTATAGCCAAAATGTTTTGAGTTATGTAATACCTCGAGGTTTGGGTCCTGAAGCTCCAGTGGGGGGTGCTTTTCTTTCATGTTTAGACCAGGAAGTGAGTTTTATAATCCAGAAGGGTTCAGCACCTGACAAAGTAATTGTCGAGGCATTGGTATCGATCCAACAACCCTATCAACTCCCTGCAGGTGTATTATACTAATTTGAAGCTATTGCACAGTATAAATCTTGCTTATTGCCCCTTTAATCTTTTCTGGGATGTTTTACATTCATTTCTAAAATGCCGAGCCTTGATGTAATTTTTCCTTTTCAGAAGCTGTCCCCCCCACCACTGCAGACTCAGGGCGGTTCTGTATCCTCACCGCATCTCTCTCAGCCCAGCCAGGAGGAGTCCAGCCCGTGTTCGGACATGTCCAGCTACGAGGAGCCGCCCTCTCCCCTGTCAGCTGCCAGCTCAGGACCCCTGGCTCCTGCTCCGACTACAGCTCAGGTCCCCGTCCACCGGAATCCGAGCAGGGCCTCGGACCAGGAGGGCTGCGCTGGGAGAGATGCACCTTCACTCTGCCAGCACTTCTTACCCAACGACCCCACCAAGTGGAATGTGGAAGAAGTTTATGAGTTCATCCGTTCACTGCCAGGTCAGCAGAGTAAACACAGACCCCTGTTTGTTCAGGAAACCCACTCATAAAGCATTACAGACTCTTTCCCTTATAAATCCTGTTTTACGTGTGACTAACTGCAGCTTGTACTCCTTCCTCTGCTGTTTATGCAGGTTGTCAGGAGATAGCAGATGAGTTTCGCTCTCAGGAGATTGATGGACAGGCTTTGCTTCTGTTAAAGGAGGACCACCTCATGAGCACCATGAACATTAAACTGGGACCTGCACTCAAGATCTTCGCACGCATAAACATGCTCAAAGACTCTTAGCAGGAAAGTGTGTTGTGCACATCTGCTTTGATCTTAGTGCGTCTGTATTTGTGTGTGTGTGAGAGAGAGAGAGAGAGAGAGAGAGAGAGACTGACTTTGGCACAGGGCAAATGATCATAGCACTGACAACGGACTGACTGCACTATGACCTCGCCTTCTCCTCACTACTGGACTGGTTCCTTTTTACAGAGAATCTCACTTTAGCTGGCACTCACATTCACCTGCATTTGCTCAATGACCATGTCACCATGTAAACGTTGTCATTCGCAGGACTCATATTAGAGTTGCAGCTTGAGCACTTGGCACTAAGCAGTTCTTTGCTAATTAGAAACAATGTAGGTAGTGGACTGAAATGAAATCAGGAGCAACATTGACATCTGTGTCAAATCCCAAAATGTTGATTTTCACATTAAATTGGTATTAACATGCAGGCTATATCTGGATATCTAATCTGGTTAAGGAACGGCACATGTTAATGCTAGGTGTAAATACGTAGAACACATTGCTATCAGATCCACCAGACCTGATGTATGTTTTTGGGGAATTTTATGCTTTTATTAGGCAGTAGACAGGTGACAGGAAATGAGGGGAGAGAGAGGTGGGGAACAACATGCAACAAAGGATGTTGCAGTTTAGGGTCGCCGCCTTAAACTCAAGCCCACCAGGGCACCCCTGTTTGACCACATACTTGGAGAAAATGAAATGAAAAAAGTGAAAGATCACTTAACTAAGTCTCTTCTTGCTGTCTCAAGCTGCCCGTCAAAAAGCTACAAATCGCCTTTTCCTCTGCAAAGTAAAAGGAAGTCGAGCCCGTAGAGCAGCATCGCTTTTCTTGACCTGAGACATGCTGCGTTGTGTACCTATTTTGCATATTATGATCTGATCATAATGCGGGCAGAATAAAGATAACAAGAGCGCTTATTAATACCAGGTGTAGATGCAAAGGCCTTTATCAAATGTCATTATCCAGATAACACATCTAGATACAGATTCCATGATAATAGCAGGACAAAAATGGGGTCTCGGATTTGGCCCGAGAAAAAAGAAGCAGCAGTGCCAAAGTGCACTACCTGGTCAGTTGTGCCGAGGTTGGGTCATACTGCAGCACAGTCGTTACTGAATTGAAGCATTGAGACAAACATGAGTGAAGTCTAAATTTATTATATTATTAGAGATGTTTTTTGTACAGTTTTGTTAGCGTGTGAATGAAAGAGAAATGGCTGTATGTGTGGCTGGGAACAGAAGACTCACAGTTCCAATACAAAGCTTGAATGCAGAGAAAACCATTGAAGCAACTTCTTTTGTGACATTGATTTCCCTTTCATGAGGAACTCGCCAATTTTCTCCTGTAGATTTAAACTGCTTACAAATGAATTTTTTGCCGCTTTTTCAAAATGATTTACTAAAATGTGATATTGATTTCTTGTCTCACTTTCATAGGAGGACACTAAGTTATCTGAGAAACAATTTGGGTATGCTGCTCTCTACACAGCCCTGCTTTTGGCACTTATTTTCCTTTTCGTTTGCTTTAATGTTATGAGACACTCCTCACCTAAAGTGAGAGCCAGGTTGTACATAGAGTAGCAGCTCAAGTGAGGAAAAAGACTGAAGCTAAGTGTGAAACTGTCTTTTTTATTTTTTTTTATTTTAAGTTATCCTTGTTATTTTAAAACAGAAATTTAATGGTGTTCAATATTTTGAAATATGCAAATGTATAAATATCTATTTGTGTTTTGTGGCTGTGATGGAAGGTCAACTTTTTTAGATAAGGCTTTGTTAAATGCTTGTATTTATCAAAACAGTTTGTTACATAACATTTTGCAGTTATAAATAATTTGCAATACAGTTCTGTCTTTGGCCATTTTTTTCTGCGCCAGTGTGAAAGGAGGAGTCTATTTGAAATGTTTTAGGGAAAATATTACAGTTCATTGAGATCACGTACTGCCATGCATCATGAAACAATTTCTGTCATTGAAGCTGTTGGTTTATTTTATATCGTTGAAAAATACACCAGTAGTATTTATTTAAGGAAGGGACTTTTTGGAGTGTATTCTACCAATGTGTTTGCGTTCACTGTTCGTCCTCTGTACAATAGTTTTACTGTATATCTCAGTCTCAGTGCCTTCTCGAAGTTCCTGGTTCATAGGAAACACGACATTTCCAGTTGTAGTGGAAGTACAAACAGTGAACAGGTATTTGTTTTCTTTCAAACGCTGTGACACGCTGCGGTGTTTGTAGCTGAGGGGCGGGGAAGAGCAGAAACTTACAGTACTGGGACCTGGCACGCCCACTGTTTTGTTTTGAGAACGGATCAAACCAAATCGTCGTCTTTTTCTGTATTTAATATAGAAATTAACAAAAGTCAACAATTGAACACATGGATATCCATTAGTTCTATCACAATACAGTCGCACATACAGGTTTAGATCATGTGTTAAAACGATAACAAGTCTGTCATTTTTTTTTAACTCCCCCCATATGTCGATTAGAGTGGTTTAACCCAGATTTAAACTTGACGGTTGATGATGATGTTGTATGTGGCATTTAAACGGCAGGTAGACAAACTGTTAGCTACCTGTATACATGTTGTGTTTCCGTCAGCAAATATTCATTTTTCATTTTTCGAAGTCTTAACAAATTCACCAAAATACCAACGACAGGTAAGTTAGCCTCTAAAATGTCTTATTGTCGTTACAGTGCCATTTTATGCTTCTTGTATTTTGTTTTTTATTATGGTGACTTGACCAGATATAGTTAACCTTGTTAGCTAGCTAAAACAGCCCTGACAATAACTAATGTTATGGATGATGTTTGCTCTTTTTTTTTTTTTTCTTTTCAGTGGTGGAAAGTAACTAGCGTTAAGTTTACTTGCTATTGTACGATTCTGAGGTACTTTGTTCTGAGGTATTTGCAGTTACTTTGCAGATTCAGATTAATAATACAACATATAGTCAACAAATACATTTATGTATTATTTACAGGTTAAAATATGACTTCATTGATCCCTGGGGAGAAATTCACAAGCTACCCAGCAGTATATAAAGCCTTTACACATGAATGAACCTATAATTAATTAATTAATACTTAATTCAGAAAATGGGCCATTCTACATAATGAGTACTTTAACTTTTGGTACCATTTAATTTTAGCTGTGAAATTTTAAATGCATTACTTGCTTACAGTATTTCTACACTGTGTTATTGTTACTTTAAAATATCCAAGTATACTTCTTCCACCACTGCTTTTTTCTTTTTTGAACAGTAAAATCACATATCATCATGTTAGCACATTTGATCAGTTACAATATTTTTAGGGCTGCAACTAACAATTATTTTCATTGTCGATTAGTCTGCGGATTATTTTTGATTAATCGTTTTGTCTATAAATTGTCAGAAAAAAAACCTGTTATAATTTCCCACAGCCTAAGGAGATGTAGTCAGATTTCTTGTTTTATTTGACCAACAGTCCAAAACCCAAAGATATTCAGTTGACTATTATATATGACAAAGAAAAGCAGCAAATCTTCACATTTGAAAAGTTTGAACTATCATATGTTTGGCATTTTTGCTTGAAAAAGAACTAAAATGATTAATCAAATTATGAAAACGGACAAAATTAGTTGCAATTCATTTTCTGTACGTTGAGTAATTGATTAATGAACTAATAATTGCAGCTCTTAATATTTTTATTGTACGCTTTGGTTATAACAAGAAACAAAATTACCATTTTCACCAAGCTCTGTTGAGTTACTGAGTAATTTAAATGTCTAGACTGTTGCTGAAATGCCAAATCAAAGAGACAAGGCTGCTGACGATTCCCCCGCTGACCTTCCCTGTCTGGAAAAACTTGACTCTCCTACGGGTACGAAGCTTTATTACGGCCGTTATTGTTTTCAGGCACGTTAAGGGACCATTAGTAATTGAATTATTACCACCGTGGCAGTTTTAATTATCTGTGGGTGTGTATGTCCTGTCTGTGGTGTCAGGGAGCCCACCCACTGCCTCATTATCCAGTCTGATGGAGCTGGAAAATTGTGTTTCCAACCTGAGCCTCGCGCATGAGATAGTGGTGAACCGAGACTTCTGCTTCAAACCCAGGAGCCCTCCTACAGACAGGCAAGAAAAACACTCCACCACAGCAAAAGTGACCTTGTTTCTTCTTATTTCTGAAATTAATTGAGAGTTTAGTCTCTTCTTAGCTGCTTTCCCCCCCTCCCCCTTCTGTAGCCTGGAGGGCAGAGTGACAGAGATTGTTCACCGAGCGTTTTGGGACAGTCTTCAAGAGCAGCTGAACAGTGATCCTCCCAACTTCAGCCATGCTGTCGCTCTGCTCCAGGAAGTCAAAACTGTAAGTGTATATGGCATCAAATCAGAGGCATTAGTCGCAGAGGAAGAGGGTCTACTGAGACCTCTGACCCCATTCATTCTCATATGCTTTGAAGATCAAAACCAGTGTATACATTATGGACAAGTGACACATAACATGAACACATAGCCAACCTTACCTTACACAGGGGGAGAGTTTGTGAGGTCAGACTTCATTATAGTTATCTGGGCGGCTGTGGCTTAGGAGGTAGAGTGGGTCGTCCACTAAGCCCAAGGTTGGCGGCTTGATCCCAGCTCCTCCTGTCCACATGTCTAAGTGTCCTTAGACACTTTAACTGAACCTTAAGTTGCTCCCGATGGAGGCCAGCACCTTGCATGGCAGCTCCGTTGCCATCGGTGTGTGAATGGGTGAATTATATTTTCGATTAATCTATTTGTTGCAGGTCCTGCTATTAATATGGATTATATTATTGGATTGATCAGCTATGTAATATGTATTTGTATGTGTAGAGGAAAAGAATGGACCTTTTAATAATCCAGAGGACACATGCTCTAAACCACCTGAACCTTTGAGGATAAACTGAAATTTTAAAGGCAGCCTTATATTCCCTATTAGATGCTTCAGTCCCTGCTGCTGCCCGGTCACGTCAGACTGAGGTCTCAGCTGGACGAGGTGCTAGACATGGAGCTGATCCAGCAGGAGGTTGATCATGGCGCTCTGGATCTCCACAGACTGGCAGGATACATTATCAACACCATGGCGTCTTTATGTGCACCTGTGCGTGACCCAGAGGTCAGGGCACTGAGGGAGCTCAGGGACCCTGTAGAGCTCCTGAGGTGAGTGAAAGTGTTATACTAATAAAGTTGCATTTGTAATTTTTCGGTAAAGCATCTCAAAAGCTGTTCCACCCAAAACTGACTCCCTTGGCCTTCCCTCAGGGAGATCTTTCGCATCTTGGGCCTGATGAAAACCGACATGGTTAACTTCACCCTCCAGAGCCTGAGACCTCACCTCCTGCAGCAGGCTGTGCAGTACGAGAGGGCCAAATTCCAGCAGATTCTGGACAAGCAGCCAGGTGAGGAAGAGTGTTTAAATCTCTGACCTCATTGCTACAGTGTGAGTGATAGATGATGAAGGTGACTTTGTGACTAAAATGTACAGTCATTTCATATTTCACTTTTCAATTACACTGATTTTGACCTTTGTCGCTCCAATGCACCGTCCTGACATTTTTCAGCTTCTCATAGATTGGGTGAGCTGGACAACCAATCAGTGAACTTTATTCTGTCCAAGTACAGCTGGCTAATCAGAGACATTCATTGGCAGAGTGACAGGGCTCTCGGTGCTGACATAGTCATGTTAGAGGACTATTAAATATCCTTAATAGTTCTCCAAAATACACTTTGTTAGCAAATTAAATAATTTGGCAATTAAGTTGGACAGTATTCTATTATACCAGCAATGTTTTAGATTTTATAGCAGTAGGTGTCAGTTTTTTTTTTTTTCTCATCTTGGTTCAGACACTCTTAATTGATGCTGAGAGTGTGAAGCAAATGTGCTGCAAACACAGTTTATCCCCATGCTCCTTAAACATACACTTAAACCCACTGTTCATTATTTTACGTTGAAAAAAACATGAATAATATCCATGTCTGTATCACTTGAAACACCTTGTGAATCCTCTGGTAATTCAGTGGCATTGCAGGAGATCTTAATCGTGTAGCTATTGAGGTTTTTGTTTAAACGTGTCTTTTACGGTTATTCTTCAGCTTATCTGGACAATACCACCGCTTGGCTTCAGGCAGCAGCGTCAGAAGAGGTGTCGGCCGCCAGAGCTCAGTCTGAGTCTCCCAGTCCTGACAGCCGAGGTCCTGTCAGCGCCACTGCCGTCCTCAATCGGGCCTACATGCGTCTGCTACACTGGGACCCGCAAGACCAGAAATATCCCGAGGTCAGCTGCAGCCTGCATAATTACATCACACTACACTTTGCCTTTGCTTTGAGTGATATTTTATTAACAGGGAATATTCAGTCTCCCTACTCACTCCTCCTCACCCTGCTGCATGTTAAATCATGTGACAACACGTTAGAGCTCATGTAGCATGGTATAACAGCGGGTCTCAGCCTTATTTGTCTGACGCACCCACACAGCCCTGTCAGATGAACTCAAGCACCCCTTTATCAGCTCCAGCCATCATATTGTTCTGATTTTAAACTTGTGTTAACTGGTATTATTTAACACTTAATTATTTAAAAGTAGATATTGTAAGCCAACAGTATATGTTTTCATATAATTGTTGTTGTAAATGTAAATGTTTATGTGGTCTTGCCAAGTTTGCCTTTGTATTACTTGGAGTGGCTGGAGCTGAATTCAAATTCAATCCATTCTTTTTGCCAACAGTTTCAACCATGTATCTTTTCCTTTTAGCCATCTATTTTAACCCCTTTATCCATTAGGCTGCTTTTAGTTATCCATTTCATCTGTTTATCCATTATGTTTAACACCGAACGCTACATGTTGCGATTGAGCAAGCGTGAAAACTAGTTAACTCAATATATGGATATATTTTTTATATAAGACGTAATTTCAATTCATTCCAATTAGTCGAGCTACTCTACAATGTTTCCTCTAGGCAAATGCAAAAGTACCCCCTCAGCTACAAGAAGCCATAGTTGGGAATCAATGTTTGAAATATCTAGTGCAACTTTTGTATCCAAAGCCCAGAATGTTGTCATCTAAATACAAATGTTGGAAAGGCTCATATTTCTGCTAAAAATTTACTGTGATGAACCATATGACACGTGACCCTGACCTGACATCTTCACACAGACTGGGCTGATGGACCGAGCCCGCCTGGAGGCTCTGGGCCAGCGGCTCCAGATGCTGGTCCTGGAGGCATCGGTGCTGCTCCTGACCAATGCTCAGTGTGGGGGTGCCATTTTCTCCCTGCAGGGGTTTGTAGGTAAACTCAGGCAGTCCGTCTCTGCCCTGCTGGAGGGCAGTCACACCAGGTAAGAGGTGGATTTGGTGATGCATGTACAGGCTGTCACGGGGAACAGGTATTGTATGAGAAGGAAACCAATGGAGGTGACAGGAGGCAACTAGCTTGTCAGAACAGATCCAGCTAACCTCATTCTTTCTGTTCAAGAGAAGCCCCGTCATGATTAGTGGATAAATGTGGAACAGCAGCTTGTGATATTAAAGGCTTGCTCACACTGGTCCAAACTGCAATAAAATGTAGCACAGGCCATTTCTCCCTTTAGCACTATTATTAAAATGTCATTTTAGTTAATCTAAACCGACATCTGGGACCTAGATGTCATTAAAAACCCTCATTTATTGACTTCCATGAGTCTCTTTGCTCAACACCCCTTATAAATGGATAAATTCATAGGCCTGTGACCTAATACACATCTAGTGAAGCCTGCTGGTAATTTGTCTAATGCTGGTTTCTGGTGCTGCAGGGAAGCTGACCTGAAAGGTGCGCTGCTGGGGCTCGGGGAGACGGTGCTGCAGCAGGTGACCGAAGCTCTGAGCTGCCAGGGAGGAGCAGTGCTGCCTCAGGAGAGCCTGGATCTGCTGAAAGGACAAATCTCAGAGCTGTGGAAGCACAACAACCCTGTCCGCACACTCATAGGTCAGACTGAGCAGAAGAGGGCTAAAGAGATGATTAACTGAAGTACAAATGGGGGGGAAATGGTATAAAGTATTTGATGCTGGATATTGGTAGTTTTTATGTTTATACTTAATTTAAGGTGTGGTTTAGAAGATTCTGATGTTTTAGGCTGATAAAACAACCCCTTCAAAGCTATTGGAAATACATTTTGATAAAGAAATTAGAAAATGTTTTAGTCTGTAAAAAGCTGACAGTTGCAGGGACTGCACCATTTTCACTCCACAGGAGAAATATGCCTTGCAACTAACATTTATTTTCGTCGTGATTAATTCACCCATTATTTTCTTAGTCGAATGATTAATCGTTTTCTCTGTAAAATGTCGGAAAATAGTGAAAAATCATCGTCCCAATTTACCAGAGGCCATGGTGACATTGCTTCTTTCCTCCAACCAACAGTCCAAAACCAAAAACACAGACAAACGAGCTGCAAACATTTGAGGAGCTAAAACCAGAGGATGTTTGGCATTGTTGCTTGAAAATTTACTCAAATTCTTAAAAACACTATGTTCACATTTTAGAGAACTTATTGCTTGATACTGTTGGTTGTAACAGCTAACCAAATCAGGTTGGTGATTATGTTTTAATTTAAGCTAGGTGGTTTACAAAATTCAGACTTTTCAGGGTGATAAAAGGCTTATTCAAAATACATTTTGATAAAGATATGGTAGTATATTTTAATCTGTAGAGAGCTGACATGTTGGGGATGCAGCATCAACAGGAGAAACATGCATTATACTGTCATTTAGTTTGGGTTATCTCTGTCCACATGCATGCTTTTAAACTTGGCTGTGTGCTGCTGGAGAGAGCTGACTTCTTTGCTTCCGTCTCCCTCTACCCTCTCATCCCTCTCCTGATCAAAAACAGGAGAAAGGGTACGAGGCTTCCTCCAGGCCATGCTGCAGGGCGGCCCTGCCAAAAGGAGTCCAGAGCTGCCTGCTCCCCTCAGGCTGGTGAGTGCTGAGCTAGCCGAGCTGGGGATGGCCTTTGAGCGAGTCGTCCACTTCAACCGAACGGTCTTTGGACCCTTCTATGCACCCATCCTCAGGAAACTGCTGTTCCCACCAGGAGAGGCAGAGACCGGGGAGGACTCCCGCTAGGCTGAGGGTGACCCAGACAACCCCCGTGAGCTTAACATAAGCTGCCATTCGGCACTGACTGTGGAACTGTAGAATGTAAATACAGTGAATGAGAATGTTCAAGGGAAAGACATTTACAGTCTGCAGAAAAGAAAAAGTTGTATTTTTTTTTTTCCAGGTTAACAAACAAATCTAAATCAAAGCATGAGGCACGTGTGAATTATTGTTGCATTAATGCACCTTAACTACACATCTGAGTGCACAAAACAAGAGGAAAACCTACTATATTGTGTGAAACAAAATTAGCAATAGTTTTTACTTGGACACGAGTAACATAGTTTGTAGTGTGTTATATAGTCTGAGTGTAAAACTCAGTCATAACAAGAGACCGATTCAGAGTCTGAAATGTTTCAGAAAAGATCAGTTGCACATTTGTTGGTTTTCACTTCATCTCAAGATAAACACCCTCAGGAAAAACAAAGTACCAAAGATTATGCTAATAGTTTGTAAATAATACTTCAGTTTTAAAATGTAGCTGGTTTCTGTTCTTATCTTTATGTTGACAGATGTTAACTTACCAAAGACAGTGTGCACTTTTCGCTGAGTTCAGTTTTTATTTTATTTGCACCTTTGATTATAAACAAAAAATATACTCAGTGTTTCCCCTACAGTTGTTGGTATTGGTGGAGGGTGGCGTAGGTGGCTTTTTGTAAATACCAAATTGATTAATTGTAATTTTATAGTTTGTGAGTTTATTACAAAAACTAATACGGTTCAGATGACTTGTTTGGGTTGCATTACATGTTATAATTGAAACTAGGTGAGAGTCTGTAATCCGTTTGCTTTGCAGGAGAAATAGTTTTCAGTTTATTTTTAAAGTACACCCTTTCACATGCCAAATCTTCATACGGCTGGGATATCTGTGCCATAGCTGGCTGCAAGCAACTTAAAGTAACTGTGCTCGCACTGCACCATGTGAGATTTGATGTATTGTTCCTACAGTTTCAGGAAGCCATTGGTTTCCATTCATTTCCAGTATTACAGCATGAAAATCATTTATCAGACTTTCTTATGCTGTATAATCCATCACAGTGAAAATGTGAAAAAAGTTTATATTAATTTTTGACGTGTTACATTATCGTTGTGTGGTAATGAATTTAAACCGCAGATTGACAGTACAGTTTGCACTGCATCACATCAGAAAAATTATGTAACTTTGACAAATATGCAGATGGGATGTGCACTGTGATTAATTATGCAACATGAAGTTTCAAGAGTTAAACTCAAGCAAGAGTCAGCTAGCACATTTTAATATCAGACAGAAATAAATAGACACCAATGGATACCTGGAATGCTAGCCGGAATGCTAGCCAAAATACCTTAAAATTTCTGAAACGTTGTAATACAATGCGCGGTTATGGTTAGTATAAGGGATCTGAGTTCATAAAACTCAAATGGCCCTTTAACTTATTCAACTGACTCTGCTACAGCTCTGAGCAGAACGGAAGAGAAAACTTGCATGAGTCACAGAGGTAAACATTTTCTGAAAGATAAATGTTTAGTAGTCTTTTGAAAACATTTCCCACTGTTTTGAAGGTATTTCTAGAATCCTCCAAGACTCCTGTAACCATATGAATAAAAACATTTAGTCTGCTGCACCATAAAAAAGATCTTTAAACTGTTTCCCAAACTGCAACTTCATTTACTAATCCAGTTAGCCAAAAATATCATATCTCCTTGAATATTTAGTACGGCACAAGAAAAATACCAACACGTTATTGTTCATAAAAATATACTGTAAGAAACATCAAACAAATATAACTTATAAAACATTTTCTTGGTGTCATACAAACCAAGCAAGGACCTATGTCATTTCCTGCTACCATTTTGGTTTGATTTAGGAGAGTCGCAACTTGGGAAATGGGTTGAAATTCTTTTTTTTTTTTTTTTTTTATTAAAATCAGACAAACCAGTTTTCTTTTCTTTTTTTTTAATCTTAGTTTTTGAGGATTCTGGAAATACCATCTACACACAACAATAACAGTCTGAGTTTTTTAAAGATCACCAGGCACTTAAAAAAGTTGGATGCTTAGCTCTGTGACTTGAATGTAATGTAACACATGATGGGCATGAACTGGGGCTAGAAGTTGCACCACCCACTAATCTCTATAGCAGGGGAAACACTGATGGTACAATAATTATCAAGTTGTTAAATTTGAAAGCTGGAGTAATGTTTTTTTTACTGTGTTTTACTATTCGACCATAAAACAAAATCAATGCTGACAACAGACTTGAGAGGATTCTTTTGTCATTGTAGTATTTAATTTCATTAATATAATATTGCTTTGAAATTTGAAACAGTATCACATTTTCATTGACAAACCATACTCTGTCCACAAACATGGGCAAAGCATTGTATGCTGGTACAGTATTTTTTTCTCTACATTTGTTACATTTCTGTTTACCCATAATAATTCCCAGTTACCATCTCCAATAGACCTGAATCAATAGAAATGTTCATTAATGGTCTATATCATTAATGGTCTACAGTGCTCTAAACATTACAGTACCTACATGACCAGAAAGAAAGTCACACAGAGGCCAGGAAATAGACTTGACCTTTCTGACTGACCTCTCTCAAGACAGGAGTGATACGCAGGTCCTGTTTAGCCAGTGACGTGGTACAACAGGTTACCTTTCGTCTGTGTGTTGGGATTCATATCAGGGGCAGTGGAGGAGCAGGGGATATACAGAGTGAGATCTTAATGTCAGAGTAGCGCTGGTTTGGCCCTGCACGTTGCATAAGGCTTACCTCCCATTTCCTCTCTCTCTCTACCTCTTTTCCACTGCTCTGCCCACTAACTCAAAACACGCAAACACACTCAGATCGGCTGCTCCCCTTCAACTCACAGCTTGGTATCCGGAAACTTGAACGCTGGGGTGAGCTACACAAGGAAAACACCAATGTTAAAAAAGACCGGTACATGCACAGCCATATCATGCCACCAAAACTTGCCTTAAATAGCTGCTGCTCATTAAAGTGTAATGTTTTTACATTATGCATCCATACTAAAGCAGGTTGTCTTGGTGACACACACAAAATGGAAGATCATACGTGACAAAATGTTGGGAGGAATGGCGACCATGGAAGACGTGGAGGGATGAGGATGAATCGCTGTGTTGGTGTGTAACAAAGAGAGGGAACATAAAAAGCAAATGGCAGATGAGTGAGAAGAGACGAGACACTGCTACAGTACATACAAAGACTGCTCAGGCCAAGTGCATCAAAGGGTACAAAACACAAAAAAAACACTGCCAACATGCATCGTCAGTGGAAGCTAACAGTTAACAGTCAGAACAGAGTGGCAATGACACAGCCACGGTACCGCACACAGATCAGCTACATCTTAACAGTCAGTCTTCTGGAGAGGAGCTCAATACCTCACATCTCCCGCAGTACACAGAAACAAGGACAGTGGACAGTGATGTAACAGTAACAGTCCAAACTCCCATGAGGACAGACAGAAACAAGGCATACAGCACGCACAGTAGGTAGTGCACACAGGGGAGAACCCACAGATACGTGTCGACTCCACAACGAGCATTTTTGAGTCACAGTGCAGGAGGGAAATTCTTTTAAAAAGAAAAACGGTGTCACGTTCTCAGCATGACAAATCCAGTTGCATTAACACGACACCAGAGGAACACTTAGATTTGGCCCTTTTAATGTAGTGGAATTAAATCTTTTCACTGACATTTATTTTCAAGTGACACACTTTGCATGTACTGCACCTAATTCTAAATTGGTGTGAAACAGTATGGATACCTACCCATGTAATCATGATAATAAGATGCTATGTTGGGAAATGGGTGTCAAATTGTGCTCAAGGCTCATTAATATACACGAGTAGAATGAAATCGTGATTAGGATGTTTTTGTTTAGATTACCAAAAATGTGGAACCAATGTTAGTACACTTAATATTTTTGTTTTTTGCCTCTGGTTGTATCGATGTTGGGATCCTTCGTGATCCCCTTCTTTATCACTCTCTCCCAGAGTATTTCAGTCAGCCCGTCTATCAAAAAGTATCACAAAATGTCCTATTTGCACCGTAAGAAAAGAAAAGGTATTAAAAGGGATAGTGCCATGTTTTAACACAGTGTTGTTTTTTTAAATCGACAAGGAGAAGATGCTGTGATTTGCAGTCTCTCACTGCTACCATGAATGCTGAGAGACTGCAGACAGGGCAGTACAAGGCCAGAGCAAAGACTCTCATCTGGACAAAACTGTACCATCATAAGAACGACGTCAACCCAGCCAGTCACAGTCAATTTAACACACCAGGAAATCAGAGGTTGTCTTTTGTTTTAGTCTTTCAGAAGCAAGGGGGAGGGGCGTGCAGTTGTTGGTTGGTATTCAGGGAGGTCGGGGAAAGGTTGGGGCTTTAGTTGATTATAGATAACCGAAATCAAGTAAGGCTGTTGTCCTCGGTAAAGTGTAGGAAAGTTGTCCCCCTGTGTGTGTATAAGAGGGTTCAGTTCTTGGTCCATCTCAGTTCAGACATCAGTGATAGATTCATGACCGATCCATCGTGATATTATGACTATTGTACAAATGCGTAGAAAAAAAAAAACAGGTCGTTTGCTGCATGTTGCTGTTTTGTCTTTCACTGATTAATTGTCCGTCTTGCATCCCAAGCTAACAAAGCGGCCTCCTCATAGTGCCTCACAGTGGTAGATGCCTGGTAAGACAGGACAGGCTAAAGATGGAGAAAGAAAAAAAAAAACCGTCTTGAGGCAAAACAATCAAATAATTCAGTAAATAAAAAGTGAAAAAATTTTAAAAAAACGAATCATACTTTTATTTTACAGACTTGAAATCCAAGTCTTCGATCTGTGCAATATCAAAAGGGCCTGTTAAAGGAAAAGTACACATCTGTACGGTAAATATGAAGCTACCACCAGCAGCCGGCTTTCTTAGGTAAGCACAAAGTCCTGCACATAACCCCCCATGAAAAGACGATTTGTCGTTTTTTTCCCCTTCCGTTTTTGTACAGATTAAAGAAACACGATTTAAATATCTTTATATTTACCATACTGCTGTGTGAGGGGTATCAATATTGTCTTATGTCTAATTCTTGACAGAAAAGCGCATAAGCATTTTCCCTAAAATGTAAAAGACGTTTCCCGTCTTTATGCTAGGCTAAGTTATCCAGCTGCTGGTTCTAGCTTCACATGACTGTACAGACGTGAGAGTGGTTTCGATATTCTCATCTAAATCTCGGCATGAAAGCAAGAGTATTAAGAGTATTTACCAAAATGTTGAACTTTACCTTTAACAGTTTTGTACAACTTTGTAGTTTACGCAATATTATCAAATTAACCTTTATGGAAATTAAACTTGCTGTTATGTCAAGCCAATGTGAAGTCTAGATATAGAGCAAAATAAAATAAAAAAATGGCCTGAAAGAAGAAGAATAATAAAAATGCAACCTCTGGGAGCTACCGGGGATTTGGAGGCATATGCAAGTTGTCAGGAGGAGGAGGTTGAGGAGGAAGAGGCAGTTTGGTTGAGAGAGCAGGGCCACTGTAAAATGACATCAGTCCAGGATCATCCATTCCAGGGCTCCGCCATTGGCTGCAGCAGCAACAGGCGAGGAAGGCTGCCGGGGGTGTTGGGGAGGCACGGGAGAGCCACAGGAGTGTTTATTATGGCGGGTAAAGAGGTTGGTGTGGGTCGCTGGGCAGGGCAAAGGAGGGTGCAGGAGTAGGCAGCCCTGAGGGATGTTATACCATCACAGTGAGAAGGCACGGGGCTCGCATGTATGTATGTATGTATGTATGTATGTATGTATGTATGTATGTATGTATGTATGTA